>JAZBGY010000231.1:0-71080 GCA_037414755.1 Lydus trimaculatus | reverse complement strand
TGCTTTTGTTTTTGAGATTTTGTGCAATTTCACAAAATATTTGTGCTTAAATTGAAATATGAATAATTTTTTTTTATCAATAAAAATTGTATTTTTAAAAGTATTGTTAAGGTGCAGATGCCATTCGGATTCGTGCTGATTCCCTTGAACTATTATGAACCTCTGCTGTTCTTAAAGTAATACCAAATATATCTTCATGGTATCGATTCTCGTCCTATTAATTTAATTCTATTTAAATCAAATATCTGATTAGAATATTCAATAAAATACCCGCAATGTCAACATATAATCTTCAACTTCTTTATCCTTCATTCCACCATATTTCTGTATTATTGTTTTTAATGTCTGATAAACATTTTCGGCCATCTTACAATCACCACAAACATAAAAATGTCCTTTCTCCAATACTAATATTCGATAGATTTCTGCAGCTTCCTGTAATGCTAAATCTTGAACGTAAGTCTAAAAAATTTAAAACAAATTAATTGCGATTTTTAAATAATTCCTTATCAATACTTTTTTAACATCAGGTTCCCGTGATAATGCTAGAAATACACGATCTAAAACACCACGTTTCACCATTTCAGCTTTCTCATCCCTATAAAGATCTAATTCTTTATGACGGCAACCGAAAAATAACCAGATTTTTCCAATTTTTTTCTTTGCTTTTACTTGTACCAATCTGTGTTGCCAAAATGAACGGAATGGCGCTATACCAGTACCTGGACCAACTAATATTATCGGTTTTGTTAAATCATCGGGTAAATGGAAATTTGGGGCACTTCTAACGAATATGTACGCATCTTCTCCTACTGGCACATCTTGGAGGTAATTCGAACAGACACCGTAATGAACCGGACCTTCGCCATCTAAAATTACAAAAGTTTTAAAAATATTCTTTTGTAAAGAATCACCACAATTGAAACCTTGAGTATTGTAAACTACTACAGCTACAGTTAAATGCACTTGATCGGGATATAAACTGGCACTAGATGATATTGAGTAAAATCTTGGTTGTAGAATACTGAGTTGGGCGATTAATAATGGTGCATATGGTGCTACTGATGGGAATTCTTCTAAAACTTCGAGTAAATTCGGATAACGCCAATAACGCCAATCTTCATAAGCTGCAGAATCTGTAGCTAATAATTCTAATTTACGTTGATCTTCATTATCTGTGGCAATTGTAGCAAAATGTTGTAATAAATTTGGTGTTGGTGGTGTTGTAATATCTAAAAATCTACTGAATAGTGTTCTTAATGAACATGGTGGTAAACGTTCATGCGGTGTCCATGTTTGTTTCATACCATTATTTGTATGTGTTTCTTTCATTA
The DNA here is from genome assembly GCA_037414755.1 of Lydus trimaculatus. Taxonomy (NCBI): domain Eukaryota; kingdom Metazoa; phylum Arthropoda; class Insecta; order Coleoptera; family Meloidae; genus Lydus; species Lydus trimaculatus. Next base: position 69,746 of record JAZBGY010000231.1, on the reverse strand, counting down.
TTTGCAATTCGACTGGATTATCAGGATTATCAAACCCTTTAAGTCTTTTTAAAATTTTATCAACAATTTCTGGACGATTCATTGGATAGACACCAACATGATCACCTGGCTGGTAAGCTAAATTCGTTTCAAATTCTAACAACAGTGTAGCTCGTGATGATTTCTCACCATGTAAATTTGTACGTCGTAATAATTTACTTCCGTGTATTTTTTTATTATGGCATTTCAATAAACCTTTTAGCAGTTTCTCAGGTTTACTATCAACAAAACGTACATTTTGTGTTGTTAATGATTCAGTTTGTAATGTCATTGTTGCTTCCATTATTGTATCATCATCATCTAAACAAAATGTATCACAAGCTACTTTAAAAATTTGTGGTGCCCATTTCATGAAAGCTTGCTCTTGGCCGCACATTTCATCACCTGATGCCATTTTCATTAAACGTTCACCACCTAATTCTCCCAATAAGTTATCAACATATTTGCCAAAAGCACAGAAATTCGGATAGGCGCTAGAGCCGAGAGCAAAAACTGCAAATCTTTATAGAAAAAAAAAATACAATTATAAAAGACAATCCGTGTAGAGTTTTTTTTTTTTAAATGAGCCAAGTTGATTAGTGTCGTTATGAAGCGTACCTGACATTACTGAGAGGGCCAAATGTATCTTCAATCAATTGTTCAGAAACAGAACCCCTCAATGAATCAAGACGGTCTAGTTTTTTCGCTGTAGCAATTTCACTTTGGCTGTTTGCTTTAATGAAAGACTTCGATGTGGCCATAGTCATGCTAGAGCAAAGAACCGCCACCATTATTAGATAAAAGTGAATTAATTAAAAGCGATGTTTTATATGCAAATGGAGAGTAAAAAGTAGAAAGAAGAGCGAGATGTATATGAAGAGCAGAACTGTTACAACTTTATGTTGACAGTAGTTTCAAACTTACGATTAGTTGAATTCATTTTCTGAATAGTTGTAACATTTCCTTTCTGAAATTAAAATAGTTTTACCTTAATTTCGATGGATCACCATTCGATATTCCATTTTCACTCATTTTCAAAGCGTACAAATTCTTAGCAAATTCCTAAAATATAACAATTTCAACTAAAGCATCTATAACATACATAATCAAAATTATTACTACCTCTCCATTTTCAGGTGGATCACCATTACCAAATGTTGATGTTACAACTAATAATAATGCTTCATGTTCAATACTACCAATATCATAATCTGACATACAATAAACTTGAGCATTAAAAGCATGTCCGAAAATTTCAACTAATTTTTTTGCATACATTTCCGACTTTCCTGTTTCTGTTGCATATAATATTGTTGCTTTAATACGGCGTGATAAAGCACGTCCAAATAATTTCGATGTAAACTTGACGGCTCTAATCATTATAATAATCGAAATTAATGATTCTTTTATTATTCAAATAAATAATGGGATCACATCTACCTGGCAATTTGTTTAAAATGGAATTTCCTTCGTGGTTTTTTGCTTTTACCCATTTCACGGCCTTTTTTCCATATGTGACTCTTCCAAGCCGGATCCTATTTGAAAATTCAACATTTAATTTATCGGTTAGAATATTATAATCTTGAATTAATCATTAAATATTATAAATTTAAAGGTTAGATTTCATGTGTATATAAGGCCTTAGTTTCTGTATGACTGTGCGGGTAGCCTAATGTAAGTCCCTGTGGCGCAGTGGATAGCGCGTTGGACTTCTAATCCAAAGGTCGTGGGTTCGATCCCCGCCAGGGATGCCTTGTTGAACACAACTTTTTGATTACAATTTTGGTTATAATGTGTAATTATCGTTGCACACGAGAGCGTTTTCTGTACCGACAAAATCGCACTGTGTCGTGTCGTATTGGGGCTCCTAATGAGAACGCTTCGCATATGATTGTGGCTATTGATACTGCGTCACAGTAAGTTGAGGAAGCAATTACATACGATGACATACAAATTTGTTAATAAAGTTATTAATGATATCTTTTCCATCATTTTACTGTCATTAGTTATAAGAAATTGAATTATTATGTATGAGAAATTATAAGCATTAGATCGAATAGGACTGTATGGGTAGCCTTACGTAAGTCCCTGTGGCGCAGTGGATAGCGCGTTGGACTTCTAATCCAAAGGTCGTGGGTTCGATCCCCACCAGGGATGCCTTGTATCTGCTATTAAATACAACAACGTTTTTAACCAACTCCTGTTCTTTTGGTAGAACAACTGGATTTTATTTCTATGATTTTTTTTATAACAGCAAATGATGAAGATTGATGATTTAGTGGGCGATTACGCTTGAGGAATCTGTAGCAATCTGTAGAAAACTGTTCTGTATACCCGCATCTTTTGTACAAAAATGAATAATTCATGAATTTGTAATTTATAATTCGTCAATTAATTCGCATGTATGATTTATAAACAAAATCACAATAATATTTGCATAGTAAATGAATTATTTATTGTATACACAACATACAAAAGGGGAATATTTGTAGCATATGTGAAAGTTTTCTTATATTTGACAAATCCAATAAAACAAATATTCGAATTTATTGAAATATTACAAATTCGTTTTGTCATCAAATAATACAAAAAAAAAAAAAACTGATCTGCAGCACCCGAATAAATTATTTTTTATATTTCTCATCGTTTCTGCTGTTCAAATCGGAAAGATTATTGAGAATATTGGGACAATCTCATATTTCGAATGATGATAGACGTGGGATGAATTAAATAAAACTTTGGCACAACATCAAGAATAGTGTGAGAAATCTTAATCAAACTTTATAACTAACCACTTTTAATATGAAGTGAATATATGTATGAATTTCATTCCCGCATATGACAGTTATTATAGTTGCAGCTTTGTTCCTATAAAAGAAAAGGGTTGTTTATTGTAGGATGTTCACTCGTACATCCCCATTTATACAATTCCCTCTAACTCTCTCTCTCTTTCTCTCTCTTTCTCTCTCCATTTCATCTTACAAAACAAAATTGGTTTGTGGGCTGACTTTCAAACTAAATACTACATAAATAGAATTCTCTCTGTGTATATATGTTTTATATGAAAATGTAACACATACTTGATATTCATATGATGGTTTTAGAAAATATAAAGCCATCTCTTGATGGAAAACTGGTGTTGCTGAGCCTGATAATGGTGGTATAATCCAAACCCAATCAGCTGGACAACCATTACGTAAACGTACTTCATTTTCTAAATGTTTCATAAATGACTCAGAAGCTGTATGATGATCGACAATTGTAACACCTTTCATTTGAAAACTATGCAATACAGCCACATTACATTCAATCATTGCTTTGTCTTTCCATAATGTTATTGGTGTTCGAGTGTCTAGGCCCATTCGTAGCGCTATAGGCTGAAAAACAACACGACATATCATTGATTTAGTCATCTTGAATTTAAGTCATGGCGACCAATTCAATTCAGACCTACTGTACAGAGTTTTTTTGGCTTTACTACGATTACAAATCAAGATCGCCCATTTCTACAGTGACTTCAAAAACATATGCATGATGTTTAATAATAACTATGAAAATAAGGAAAATTACTTTGGGATAAGTGAAAAATAATGTAAACCTTAAAACAATATCACAACAATGGAAAAGCGAATACTGACATAGAATGGTGGATGTTGTACAAGGTTAGCTGTTTTGGATTTCATTCTTGTTCATATTTAAGTTCTATTTGTATCGTTAGCAGTGGATAACTGAAAGGTATATTATTGGTATAAACGTAATAGTAATATGGAATAGACATGAATTCAGCGCACTCTTGCTTTGATAAGAATATGTAAGTATTACATATTTATGTCGTGACTTATTCAACGTTCAAAGAACTGCGATAATGCTTTACTCTGAGGAACCATCAATACTGCTATCTAGAACATCGACGACATTGTCCTAGGAGTATAATATTCTGAACCATCACAATGGCATATACGTATTCATAAGTGCATTTGATACTGATGGAAAGATGTCGTTGATGTTCTAGATGGTATTATTAATGGTTTCTAAGTTACGTTGAAGTTTTCATATTGTTACCTACTTTGTTAGTACTCCGACAATTATTAAATTTATGTATTATTATATAGAACTACTGATGCCTTTAGTATTGTAGAGAATTCCGAAGGAGCGGCGGCGGCACTACCATTGGTGACACTCCGATGCGAAGTCTGAATTTTATACATCGTAATGCTTACCTTGCTTACTTCCTTTTCTTGAAGATGCAAGTTATTTTATAAAGCACTTTATAAACTCTTTTTAAATCAATTACGAACAAAATTAAACTAGAGAAACTAGAACAGGACATGTACAAAAATGTTGCAATTGTATTGCATACCGTGCATCAGAATTATAAGATCAAACTTTTACCAAAAGAGTTTTACAAAAAAACATTTGTTTATTTATTTCCTGAAAATCACGTAACATATGTATGGTCAAACTATATTTGTAATGTCATGGTATTAAAATGATAAGTAAATACTTGAAAATTTGCAATAAAATGAAATAATAGAAATAAATTTCCAATCGAATATCTAAATAAACAAAAGTGTAGTCCGTTCTTAGTTAGTAATTTCGAATCGGCTGCCTAGTCATCTATCGGCAACTCTTGTTTGCCTTTTTAAACTATAAATACCCTTTTCATTCTTCAATTATTGCGAATTTACAGTTTTCTTGATTTAGTATTCTAAAGAAAAAGTCAAAACGCACCACACAAAGTAAGTAAAATTTAATTGTCGCATTATTATTCTTATTATTTATTCCCCAACTCGACATTTCACCGGTTTATATCCGGGATTTCCTCTAAATAAGGACCTTTCGGAGAATATATAATGCCACCTTGTATAGTTGGAAAACATTTGGTTTCCCTTGAATCTGATGTAGATGTTCATAAAGCCATGTTTTTACGCATCCTAGTGCACCTATTACTATTGATACTACGTTTACTTTGGTTTTCCACATCCTTTTCTCCTTGTACTTCGAAATCGTTTCTACTTGTTTGACCGTGATGTTATGGTTATTTGAGACAGTTACATCAATAAACAGACATAATATATGTTCTTGTTTATCATGGAAATTGGCTCTGATGGTCTGGTCTTATGGTGCCTGGGACATGTTGGTACCATTTGTTTGCTATGTCCATTTTAAGTTCTTTATTATTATTTTGTTTATTATTATTATTTTAGTGATTTATTTTTAATTGTTAATTCTTTGTTTTTGCAATTATAATATATTTCCCATACATAAACGCTTTTATTAGCCCATTTCCCATTAATTTTTTTTTATTAAACATTTAATCAACGTATTGTCAAAGGTTAAAAGTTATTATATTCGTGACTGAACTCTAAACACAGACAACTTCATAATTTTGATTTTGTGAACTTTGAGTACCTATATGAAGAAAAGGATATGAAATAAGATATCTGCATATCCTTGTCATAACAACTGTATAAAAAATTCTACACCTTATAATAATTTTTTAAATTCAAATTACTAATAACTGCATTATTACCAACAAACTACCTTTTAGTTTTTCTACGCGGTATAGCAACTGCTAAGAATTTTCTATAGTGAAAATGGGTATCCTATTGTAATAATGGTATCGAAAACCTTATTTCAACAGTAACATACTGTTTAAGTATTACAGTACACGTTCCTGAAACTACTCATACTTAAGCCACCAACCCCGTATATAAAGTTTGTACAAAAACAATGACAGTAAGACTAGAGAGATAGTTGTGATAATAAATTATATGGTAATTGTATTCAAATACACTTCATAAATGATAGTTGTAACACTGAATAGAGATATTTTGTCGTAATTAAGCTTCTGTATTCTATAATATTGTGTAATTTCAAACCATCTACAGTAACTCTATTTATCTATGTACGTATATGTTTCTTGTTATTTACTTACCTCTAACATGTTAAAACGATTTGTATCACATAGATCTCGACAACCAATTTCTGTACTCATATACCAACCATTAAATGGTGCAGCTGTAAATTGTAAACCACCACAATCGAATATCATATTTGATACTGCTGGTAGGGCATACCATTTAAGTTCTAAATCGCCAAACCAATCCAATCTGTTTTTGATATAAAATGTTAAATTCTATATATAGCAGATATATGATAATTTATATACATGGTATATTATAACAAGGTAGACAGTGAGAAAATGATGTTATCATGTTAAATTTACAAATATAATCGAACGCATATCCCTATAGGGAATATTCACGAACAAGACAAGACAGTAATCTTACATTAAGGATTAATTTGATCAAGATGAAAATGTATAGTTCAAAATTTATATGTTTTCTGTTTTATAGGAAAATTATAAGGAAAATCTATCATTGATGTTATCAAAGAAACTTTTCCGGAGAATATTCGGACATTCAGGCGAATTATAATAATGAATGTATTTTAGAAAATGCAAGACGTTATTTAATAAAACTTCATAATAAAGGTGGAAAACTACAAAAAGGAAGTATAAATAAAAAGTGTAGTCAACTAAATTGAGGAAGTTACTAGAGTTTCTTGAATTCATTTTGTGACAAGTCTGTCAAAAGCACGGTAAACTATTAACTTATCTGATGTTTGACGCTTGAGGCGCTCTGATTTGTGTTCAATGCAACGAAATTGTTAGAAGCCGATACACTACCTTACCGCCTGAAAACATTGTTTCCTCCGCTTTGGTAAACTTTTGTACAGTGTAGGAAAATAAGAATAAAAACCCACCACTGCTGTCTCTTTTAACTTCCACTGCTCGTCCCAGGAAATTAAGAAAACTACACAACTTCATTAGAAAATTCATAAGCAATGAACATTTTTCACACAGATTAGGTTAAATGGCAATTTGATCGATAGAAAATGTTCTCTTTACGAATATTGTGTTTGCTTTTCTTTGCAAACTGATCTGTTCTAGAAAAATTTAAGTTTTTGCTTTCACAAAAAATCTGAATGTGTTTCCTAGTTTTTCAATATCAATGACTTTTCAGTTCTAACTTATATCAACTGCATACAAACGCTTTATTGTGTTCAGAAAACTAAACGCCTCCGGCTAAACTCTTAGAATGAAAATTGATTCTCTCATTCTTTAGTTTTCGTTAGAGTTTTGATTACTGGCTAACAGCTGCAGTAGAGAATTAGAAACTGTAAAGTTAAATTCATAAATTGAACTATATCTATGACAGAATTTTACAGAATAGTTCAACTAATAAGTTGAAGTTGCCTAGTGAAAATCCTCTACCGTAAAACCGGTTTGTTTCGCCTGGAAATTAGTAGCGAACAGATTGTATATGTTCGTGATTACGTTTAGGGGCCAGTAGTTTCTGTTTCTACTGTTTTATGTGGTCATCTAAATCCTGGTTCAGTGTATCAACTTCTAAAATCTCCGAAAACTATGTGCTACTATAGAAGAACTTATATAAGATTCAACAACCTTTCTACAACTTGATGGAGTATTCTAAACTAGTTGTGAAAGAAAATTAAGTTAATAAACACACTTATTTCAATTTATCCTGCAAAATTTTAAAATGTAATTTGTAAGACATTGTTTACAGAATATTTTCTATACGGCGCTATATATTTCCGTCAAGTTGCGTTTCGGTGGTTTATTACAAAGTATAAGACAAACTGGATACAATGTTTCCCGCTCGATCTAATTCCCTACGGTAAAGAATTACTTATTCATTCTGACAAATTTTCGAGATGATTTTCTATAAAAAATGCAGTCAATATTTATTAAATACAGTGTAAATACATTTTTTTGTAGATTGGAAATGGTGGATGCGCCGAGAAATTCTCCTTTCTGTACTGCGTTAAAATAACGCTATTTTTTTTTTATGAAAATCCTGATTACCTTGTTCGCCTATACAATCCCCAGCCATTCTTTACAAAGATTCAATTTTCTTTTCTAATAATTTCACAACCTTATACTTACGTTGGATGTGTTAGTGGTACTTCCAAAATCAATTCGCTCGGTATATCGAAATAATCTGGATCATGTCCATTTGCTGATAATACTAAAGGTAATATATCCCATTTTGTGCCTTTACCACGCCAACCCAAACGTAAACAAACTTCTGTAAATTCCACATGCATTGGATCGCCAAGTATTGTACCATCTGGTTGACGATAACCAGCATAACCAATCAGTTGTGGATTCCATACTCGATAATCGTGTTTATCATCAGTACGTTGCGGGAATACTGTGATAGCAGAACTAAAAAAAAAAAATTAAAAACTTGAAATAATTCTCTTATCAATTTAACTTTTCATTAAGTGAAATTGAGATGTTAAACAATTTTTGTTAACTAAAATTTAACTGGCAGACTAATTAGAAAGTGACTTAAAGGTCTGTTTGCTCGTTTTAAAGCTAAAACCATTCGTTGAAATTAATTATTTATTGAATCTCTTCAACAGTTTGAAATTGTACATAAAGTGGCCTCTTGAAATTTTGAGTAAATCATTAAACTTTAATTCCTCATTTTTTGTTAATGTAAAAAAATACGAAACTTAATAAAAACTGTCGACAATATTTAAGCCTAAGTTTTGTCTGTTGCAAAGAATTAATTATTCTGTAAAAATCTTGTCTTATCTCGATCCATTAATAAGGAGCGAATTACATCTAGAAGATTTATACTGACTGGAGTGTAGCCAGGTGTTTAGACGTATTTTCAGTAAAGGATTAGTGTCTTAAGAATCCACCTTCCTCTTTAATAACAAGTCAACTATAATTTAATTTATACAAATGGACGTTATAAAATTTTGTTATCGAAACAAAAACAGATTTATTTAGATTAGTTGTGACAGAGACATTTTAAAATTGATAATTAAATAATATCTCTTACCGGAAATTGTTGATTAAATATAATTCACTTGAGAAACTTGAGTACAATTACAATTCTCTTCCTAAGGATAATTTCAAGAATTGTTCATGTTCATCAAAGTACCATCAAATTAAGTTTATATTAATAATAGAAGTTTGTGTATTGTTGAAGTTGTTACGGTTACTACAATTTAGGCGATTTTGCGACAAAGACAAGACTGCACTTTTAGTCATTTGAAGGGTTGATTATTAAAATAACGTTTGTTATTATTTTCGTTAAGGAATGGAAGTAGAATGATATACCATTTGTTTAGATTAATTACAATTGAAGATCAGTCCAATTATAGAGGATAAATATTTGGATATACTCCTTCTCTACTCTTCATCAATTCAGTTTAAAGATGACAAAGTTTGGCGCTTGTTGGAACGCGGTTAATATATTCAACTTTTAGTTGAGATTTTCTGCTATTTAAATTGAGTAGGAAAAAAAAATCGACGTGCTGAAACTATTAATTGTTGATTATAAACATTAAGAAGGAAACTCATTTAGAAAACAAACAATTCAACTTCAATAATCTTCAAAGTGTATTGTTGATCAACAAAGATCAAAACACAGTCGCGTCTTTATATATAACGAGATGAAACAAATTCATAGTTGAAATGGTGAGAATTACCCTATTTCATCTATTAATTATAATTCAGATAATGTTTATAAACTTTTAATTTTTCAAACTAATAGTTTAGTAGCATAATTTAAGTGTATATTCACAGGAATTTTAAAGAAATTTTAGATTTTGTTATGACGCAGCAGTGGTTAGAAACTCGAAACAAGTCATTCTAGTTCCAAATTTGGGACGCCTTTCCTTTGTTATTCTTGTTCACTTCCTTATCTTGTTATTATAAGTAAATGTGAGTTTAAGCTTCCCCACGATCGTTTCTCTCTACCTCTAAATTTCAATTTCTAACAGCTGATGTTTTACAAGCCTTATTCCATCTTTCTAATTTCTTATGAGACAAGAAATGTCTCATTGTTAGCTATAAAATTTGTTAAAAGTCGCAAATTCATTTTAGGATGCTGAAGCATACAATTGCCCATAAATTTTTCACAAAATCTTCCATTCAATAGTTGGAGTGTAAATTCGGCAGTACGATACTTTTAATAGAATCGACAAGGAAGGGTAGCCAAGTGAGTCGATCTTTTTCTGTTTTGTGCTACATCGTTTTCTTTATTCCATGCATTACTCGGTTGTTGTATTTGTTTTTATGAAACGTAGGTTAATCATTTTGAATACAAAAGGTGACTTTGAGACAAAAAGAACTATGATATATTTTCTGGTAATTTCTCATTTTTATGCGTTCATAGAGCGAAGAAAGCAAAAAACTTGTATATGCACTATTCAATAAAATAACTTGTTTGTAGTTTGAACAATTCAGTCTATAGTCTTTTTGTATAGTAGTAATTATTGTCTCTTCCAAACTGTTTGCTCTTTTTCTTTATTGTTTGTTTTTATCACAAATCACCACTGAATTGTTTATAAACAACTACTCAGTTATCTAGTCTAGCAATAATTATCAATAAACCTTTGACTTATACATAGAAAAAAATCAAATTGTCCTACGTACAACCTGAAAACGTTCAGTTCGACTGCCGTGACCCGAACCCGTAGATTTTACTTACCGTGCAGACATGTGTGGTATCAAAACACGATATTTTATCAGCTCAGGATACTTTAATACTTGTAACCGCCTAATTTTTACATAATTGACATTAAATTCCAAATAATAGTACAAATATCAAATATATTTCATCTATTTTTCCATCTATTCAAAAACTAGAAACAGTGTAGGTGAATTCTTTTTGAAAATAAGAAAGTGTGATTCCCATAAAAGAGTGAATGTTTTAATAAAAATTCTTTCTATTCAACAACTTATCCTTTTTATATCACACTTAAATATATGTAAAAATCGTAAAACTTTCTGTTCATTGTTTATTTTCTTACTGTCTCTCAAATTTGTTGTCGTATTTGTCTGTTTATAAAATCCAATTAAAATTTTGGTGGAGGCGCCGGGATATAAATCTAATTTAAACAATAATTCAAAAGCACGTCTACAGAAAAAGGATTTTTTTATTTTTAAATTAGTTAAAAATTATAATAAAACTGTTATATGTTTTGAATGACTAATGAGAGATTATTTCTTGTACATCTATCATACAATATTGGAAGTGACAGGACTTCAATAGATTGTAATTTATGTGTGAATTGACTATTAAAAAGAAAGTCGACAGGTGTCAACAAATCGCATTATTTATAATATTGATCGGGAAATGTAATCCTGTTACCCAATTAACAGCAACACATAAATTGAAGAGATTTTAATTTATGAAATTACGAATATATATAACTAAAGTTTTATGCAATTATTGTTCAAACTTTTCTTAATGGAATTGGCTATGCATATGTATTTCGAGTTTTATTAACTTCACCTTTATAATTTTCTTTGGCTAGAATTATATACAGCTGTCAAATTTATTATTGTGCAGCTGTAAATCCATAAATGTCATATTTTATAAAGTTAAATGAGAATAGGTACACCGCACAATATTAAAGTTTTCAAGAAAACGAATAAGTTTTATTAAGGGTCAATTTAGATGATTCTATCTTGATACATATCAGGTACAAGAGAATTTAATGCTTACGAACGAGAAGTAGGATTATCGTTTCATCTCAAGTTTCGTTCGTTTTGGCAATTCTTTTTCGTATCAAAACTTTATCGAAACAAAAAATATCGGAGAGATTTTCAATTAATTCTCTTAATATCTTATTTAGATTGTGTTGTAATTAAAACAAAAACTTACCGTATATTGCCTTTGTTTGTACTGTATTTGATGTGGTTACATAATGCTTCAAACATACCGCTAGTTGTTGTTACATAACGACAGTCGAAAACCTGTAAAATGGAAAGAACGTTAAGAACCACCAAGATTTCCACAAGCATTATTCAAACTATTAATTATTCATTTATCACATGTCTTAAAAGAGTTTACAGAATCATTTGATAAATTTGAGATTTTATCTCTTCTCTTCCGCTTGTACAATCAGAATATGTACGAATGAAGCAGATGTTTTGTGGATTTTGTTTTGAATTGAACAATCGTTTTTCAATTTGCTGGATTTGCTTAGGAAATTATAAAAGTTTACGGATAGAAATGAAAATAATTTAAATATTAAGAAGCTTTTTACAATACAAAAATGATTGACAATTTTCCGTAATAATAACGTTTTAACATAAGAAACTATAACTTTTACTACCATTTTTATTCAAACGTTATTTTTGACGATATTTTAAAAATTAGATCGTAATCTGGTATTTGACTTAGAAGAAAGAGATTTACATTCGGTCCTCATCCTCTTCAACTTTAAAATATTTAAATGTGTTGCATAGTGACGAGGTTTTGCATTAATTCTTAAAAAGAACGCAAAGAAACTAAAGATTTTGTTGGTAATCCTGTCTGTTATAGTTTTTACAAATGCAACCAAATGCTCTTTTCTTTTTTCTATTGAAAAGTATATAAAAGTAAAAAATGTCAAAATTCCGATTCAAGCTAATCAAACCGAAATCCAAACGTCAATAAAATAAACCTCGTGTTTGTTTTTTACATAAAAACTAGTCATGCTTGAGTTATAGAAACAGTATAAAATAGAGACAGACATGAAATTCTTGCTTCACATTCACGTCATCATCGTATCGCCAATAAAAGCTTTTCACCCTCAGTTGATTTTTTTTTGCTAGGTTTGCTTCCTTAATCGTAACAATTATAAAAAGTTACCCCTATAAAGGATTATTGTTAACAATCTTACATTTAGCTAGACTTATAGCACAGTTTTAGTAATTTATTTTGACAAGTCACCTTAAGTTATCTGCACACACTCTAAATACGTACCTACACATATATAAAGATTATTACGGAAGCAGCAGTAAGATAGCTACTATGACTTGTTTAAGTACAGTTAAGATTCCAAAGTTGAGGTGTAATTTGCCTCCCTAAGTATCGTTGGCATTCTTTCAGCATGCAATCTAAGCATTAACAGTTAATCCAAGATTCTTTTTCAACCATAACGTACGTAATATCAGACATAAGACCACTGTTTTTTTTATTTTGTATAATTCTAGGGCAATATTTTCCAAACTTCCACTTGTCATAGGTAGCATAATTTTACCAATGATCCTTTTCCTTCTTCACTCTTAATCTCAGGACGATTCGGCCTGTTACTTTTGTTACATTGAAGTTTGTTTGTTTGAATGTTACTTTTGCGACCCCTTTGAGAATCAAATGCCACAGTTTAAGATGGAATTCTAACATCTGGCGCATCCACCACGTTTCATGAATGTCTCAACTACTATTTCTAAATATGTTTAATTCGACAAAACGATATTTTTTAGTGAAAAGTATTAAGAATACACGACCGTATTGTAAATATTCTTGACTTTTAAACAATCGAACATGTAAATAATAAAATAGGAATGTATAAAACGTGTTTATCGATCAATAATTTAAATTATTTGCACGTAATTTTGAATAATAATAAAAAGAGAACTATTTACACTTACTTGTAATTTTGACCACTGTATACGTCCAATACAGCGTACAGAATTCCTCCATGCCAATTTTGAACCATAAATTAATTCAGTTTCCGTTAATTGATAAGTACCGATTGTTGATACTTCTTTCTGGACTTGTTCCCAACGTGATGTATGTGCTGGTGTATTAGCACTGCAAATTTATATAACAATAATATTAGTTAAAATTAAGTGAAATATTGTTAAAGAGATTGGTTTTGTTACAAAACCCAATTCTATCTAAATTAAGTTACAATGGCACACCGACACCTTCCTGAAATGAACAATACAAGCCTGGTTTATTTGTTCTGGGTTAAATAGCTTTCTCTCTCAATTTGTTACGTCAGAAACGTTTACAACTCATCTTAACTGTTCACTTAATCCTCAAAACAAGTCGGTTTTTACAAAAAAAAAGATTAATTCCGTAAATACATTTGATTCACAATTTAATTTAATTTAAAATAAATTGCACGAATGTTGTTAAATTGTAACTTCAGTCATGTATCGTCTACTAGTGAACCTACAGAACAAACAATTAAAATTCTTTAACGTTAATCTAATCTTCAGCTATATGTCGCTGAAATTTTGAATAGAAATATTTTAACCAAACATTCAACAATAGAAAAATTGAACAAAGGCTTTTATTCCAAATTAACGTTTACATTGACATCCCAAATATTCAGAATCTGTAACAAATGTAATGCAATTTGCAAGGTGCATTCATATCCATTTCCATGTTGTAACACAATTAAATCACAGTTGGACAAAACAAATTGTATACAACAACACGGATTTAGAATGTACATTCTACTTTTAGCCTTTTGTTTGGAATCCAACAGTAAAGTCTCTTGAGAAATACTGAATACGAGTATCGAATACGATAAGAAACTGTCTGTTACTCCAACTCGAACACGAATTATTAGTTAAACGCGCTTTAGTTGATTAATGGTCTTTTTGTGTCGTTTTATATTTTTTTTTTTTAGCAAGAAAGCAGACGAATACCTGTCTTATCACAAATTCATCGTGTTGTTTTTTTTTTTACAATTTTCACAACCAATCTACTATTCAGCCATCGTAAGACGTATCAAATAAACGGAATTCCTATAGGAACTATTATCCTGTTCGAAATGTCGATGTGTCAATAGGACAATTTTTACAACAGTTGAAAGCGAGAAGAGGGAAACGAACACGTAGGGACAATTATTCTTTGACAGCCTCCTATGTGGTTGTACATATATATAGATAGACACTCACACATATAACTAGATTGTTACAGACAGATAAACAGAAATTTCAGTAGGGAAACTTTTATATGAAAAAGGAAAAACTTTATAAATTTCGGAATTTTGTTATAATAGTTTTATGATGAAATTCGTAATAAAATTAAACGATTTGTTATTGTACTTATTTGAGATGTAAGAAAACTTAAAAACGACACAAACTAAACTACCATATTTAGGAAAATTAAACGAATATACTACCTGTCCGTTAATTAGAGTATTCTGTGTATATTTTATGGGAAAATGACTTAAAATTTCTTCTTTTCTTGCTTACAAATAACTGAGATAAACTAAGAGTACTAGGAGTACCCATACGTAAATATTAGCATAGTTTTCAGTCGTATAGTAAATATTCAACTTATTTTTTGCTGGAAAATCGAAATCTTGTCAAAATAATGTTATGATTGAAATAAAGATATGTACACAATTTTATTTTGTGATGAAATGCAAACATAAAATTTCTCGAGCAGCAGTTGTTGTATTGTTCAAAGTATTGTTATTATTCTAGAGAGTATTGTTCAACCCTGTTCCTATTGTTTTTATTGTATGTATTTTATAGTGCACATATGTAGAGTAAATGGAAATAGATTTTATTGAAATTATTGTTAACAGTATAATGACTGATAAATGTTGCTATGCCTATTAGAATTTAATTCATTAGCAATTTTCATATAAAAAATATCGATAATAATAATTTATCTAAAAATGAAATATTTCCAAAAGGTTGTTGTTTCTTTTCTGTGTGTTCTGCAATGATTTGTGGTCACGGTATTTTCATATATTTCAGTTACTCTTTTTTCTGTGTTACTCGTAATCTGTTCTTATTGTTAGCCAAGTTTCCGTGATTGTATCATTGATTTCAACATTACACTCTATGCTCATAAGTAGAGAGTTTCGTCTCTTTTCGATTTAAAAATAAAGAAACATCACAAGTACGTACGTATATACACACGCAAGTTTCGATTCTCCACATGTCGTCACGCTACTGCAATCTTTAAAGATTCTTTTCAAAGATCAAATAAAAGGCTTAAGCATATTATCATGAATGCTAGTGAGAATGTTCTCTATTGTCTTTAATCATTTACTTTTTTAAAGTTTTAATGAACTATATAGAACTGTCAGATTTGATTTCTCTTCGAATCATTGTTGGAAATTTTAAGGAGCATCTCAAATATGTAAATTGCCAACAATCATTTCAACCTTCAGTTTTGAGGATTTATTATTATGTTAGGAACTTCTAGTTGTGCTCTTACAACTCTTATAAACGATTTTCTGTGAGCAAATCTTCAAAAAAAGAGGATTGAGGAGACTTGTTCAGGATTGTAAATCGACGAAATTATTTACGTACTTTAAATAGATCAAATAGACAATTTGCTTCAAAGAACTGTTTGTAAACTCTTAATGAAGTTAAAAATGGTAAAATGTGGATTCAACTTATAATCTTCATCTACAACTCTATGGAGAGATCAATGTTCGTAGCACTCAAAAGTATTACTATGTAGGTATTGTTCTGATTACTTGGAATGGGATTCAATGAATATGACAGATTTAATTTCTGATTATACAAAGGAAGAAGGCAATTTAAGGTTTCTTTTATGTTTAAGAAAACATCATTTTATGGTCACTAATAAAATAAATTTAAGCAAACTGTAATGTTTTAAATTAGATTGACACACAATTTATATTTCAGCTTATTATTGGTAATGAATAGCAAGCAATAGACCTCATTAAGTAAGCACAAATTGTGCGCTAAGGATTGAAGAGGATACCAGACGTTTGAAAGAAATCCTTGTATGTAGAAGGGACTGATTTATCAAGCCTTCTATTATTATGTGAATATTCAGTAAAATATCGAAAAGAACTTCGATGAACAAAGAATTATTCATTGCTATTCTATTAAAAAACTTACGTACCCATAAATTGCAGTACTTACCGCCGTATGGATGTGAAGTATTGATCCAAAAAATCTTTGGCATATTTTAGAATCTCTTGCGGTGTCCTAACTGATTCACTTCGTGCCGGTTGATAAATCGTGCTACCTAAGCAAACTTGTTGTGTACATACAGTATCCTGCAACAACAACAAAAATAAAACAATTGAACAACAACAAAAGTCAATACAAAAATTAACAGTTAACAGAAAAAAATGGCACATTTAATTGTGGAATCAACACCACAAATCGATGCTGATCGTCGTTTATTACAACTTCAAACTTACGAAAATTATCTTGATCATCTTAGATCTGGTGATGATGAATGTTATTTACAGAATTTATCAGTAGCTCGAACTGTTGCCGAATTAGGTTACAGGTAATAGATTTTCACTAGAAATATTTGAGAAATTATCGTTTGGTTTTTTTTTGGTTTTCTGGAATTTTAAAGGAATACGGGAGAAATTTTAAGCCGAGAACAATTTGAGAAACGATTAGCAGCTGTAATTGCTTATCTCTATCCACCCTACAAACTCGACGAATTAGCTAGTGAAGGTATACGCGGTGGTGATCCAATTCAAATGGAACTAGCAATCAGAGAGAGACCGAATCGTGTTGGAATACTTGCGGTATAAAAATCTATATTATTGTATCTTATTCGTCTCGGTTTTTTTTTTGGAGGGAAAAATCTAACAAAATAATTGAATAATCAATCTTATTGTAGACGATAATTTTTTTGCGATTTACTAATAAGAAAGGATCTGAGATTTCCGGTTATATAGATTATAGCGGAAAATTGACCACAATGGATTGGAAACCGTTTTTTAGAGGTGAAATTTGGTTATGTCTCTTCACAAACGTTTTAAAATTTTTGTTAATTTCTTTTTTAGAAGGTAAACGTTTCTATCCAACACCATCGGATTTGAGTTATTATGATTGGAAACAACAAAAAACAATTTCAAATGATTCAATAAATTATAAAGTAAGCCAATATTTATCTCATCTTTATTGATCTTATAGAATTTGGAACAATTAATCAAAATCTGAAAAGGTTGTAATTTTATCAAAAGTGCTCATATTACCTGAATTTAAGGATAATAGAAGGAATTTACCAATTACCGTGATTCAGGCTCGGGTCTTTTTTATTTTTTATTGAAAGAAGTTGAGAGTAGTTATACAATAAAGCTGTAACTTTGATAGAAGATTACAGATGGTCTAGAAGAGCAGAAAGACATAATTGTGCAGTAAAATACACCTATTTAAAACAAAACAAAACCGCTTTTTGTTGGTTATCAATAGCCTTCTATTTTTATACACATCGTCTTCGTTTTTGATCGGCCAAGTCGAATTTGATTTACTATATATATATATATATATATATAAATGAGATTCATTGTAGTAACAGATTACGTATAAGGGGATGAGGCTGTATTTGAATCATCTTCTTCATAGAACTACCAATAATAATCTACTCTGTCTTTTAGAAATTTCTCACAAGACATCCTTCTCATTGAATTTCCGCACCAAATTTGATTTAATATTAGTTAACATTATTTGAATGTATATACGTATGAAATTTTGTGGTCCAATAATACACTTGATACAAAATCTGTCGATATTACCAACTATCCACTTTCCCAACAAATGAAATTTGATATTGGACGGGTTTAGAATTCCAATATTATTTATTGAAGTGATTTTAGTGAAAATATTTTTCCAATTTTTTCTACAAATATTATCCTAGAATTATCATCCCATACCTACTGATTTTAATGCTATTGTTACTATTATGATCGACAGATTTGGTATCAAACCAACGATATAACCCTTCAGATTAACTAGAATACTATATACTAAATTAAACTGTCAAATCTGTATCATAAATTTAATTTAAAGACGAAATATTTGATTTCCTAAAGTTAACAATCGAAGTTAGTATTTGTGGATTTCCTAAATTACCCCCTTACCGTATTTAGATTTAAAAGTTATACACATATATAGGTACGTACGAAATTTAATCGATTGTCAAATTTGATTGCTTAGACGTTCCAACACCCCTTGTGGATTTAGAGAAATATTAATAGAGCCTTCGGGGAAATTACAGAGGGAAATATTAAAGATTTTCTAGATTTTTAAATTTCTAACCAGTTATATGAAGAGATAGCAAAGTAAATCGACAGAAACATTCCCAAAAAACACCACATTTTTAAATAAATATTAGATTTGAAATTAACGTTCATGAAGTGTGAAAATTGTTAAATGATAATTAATCAGACTTTAGATTATTGCAAAAATCATCAATAATTCAAAATTTGTTTCTTTTTTCAAGGTGAAAATGGATCCAATAAAAGGTTTAGTTTTCCAAAATCGTTTCGATCGAATGATTGTTATTGTTGATCCAAAATCTGATCCTGGTAGAAATACAAAAAGGAAACGGATCAAATCTGATTTATACCAGCATATCATCTTGTACGATCACGTTGTGAGGCAACGAATTTAAAAGGAAATTGATCGAATTAATTTTATAGAAAATCCCCATGTCTTTCCTCAATTAATTAATAAATTAATTAATTAATGAAAAGTCAAGAACTTTATTTATTGCCAATATAGATTTGATTTATTAGAAGCAAATAATTTAATGGTCGATAAATTAATCTTAGTCCAGATTACCGATAGAAGTAAAAATAATAAAATATATCGTAAAATAATTAATAAAAAAAAAATATACAATTATTACCTCTATATATTTTTGATGAAGTTTATCGTAAATAATTTGGTCAGGATTTAATAAATTCTGCAAACAAATTGCTTTATTTCTTGTATTTTCATTGTCGACATCCATTATTTCTAAGGAGAGAACTCGACCGAAAAATACAATAATAAATAGAAAACAAACAGAAAAATTAATTAACCGATAACTGATTGGAAACTGAATGCAAACTGATTAGAAAAGTTCGTGTTGATGAATATTTATATTTGAAGGATTATAACTTACTCATATGTTACTCATATATATATTGACGTGTATCAAAATTTTAACTATCGAACTCAAAAGAGCAGAGAGGGGAATAATTGTTTATTTATACAATTTTTTGTATTGTTCGATTGTTGATAACATTAATGTGAGAAAGATTTTACGAATATTGTTTGATATATACGCAATAACCGTTTATATAAAACATATTCAAAGCAAAAGAAACTACAACAAGATGCTTACGGAAATATTGGTATCAGTTCTTTACGGACGGATTAACAGTCAGTTCAATTTTGGTTATGGAACAAATCCAACTGAAAAACAAATAGTTGCAGAAAAATATACAACAAAAATTATAAAATAACACTTAATCTTTATTTTGCACGGTATTCAAACTGCACGATAAAAATTTGTTTGATACTTTAACTATTTTGAACTTGGCCTACTTAATTTGAAGCAAGCAAGATTGATATTTTGATTTAAACAGATGTTTATAGAGATTGAAAAGATAGATAAAGACCCACATACACACACACAAATACACTTCTAATATCTCAGGGTTTTTTCTCTTTTTTCAGGTCAAAGTTTGTTATAAACTGTAATAGCTCTTGAACCACAATAACACCTAAAACTAAGTCTTAGATTGCATTATAGTCTCATTTAATGCAGTTGATAATATCTTTGATTCCTCTCTTGTTAACAAAATATTTACAACTTCAGTCAAGATACTTGAAGCACTATGTATATCCTGAAATTACAGTAACCTATTCCTTAAGTATACAGTATCCGTTTCAAGTAGGCTAGCTTGAGTAGTAGTTAGACAGCAAGAATTGACAACAACATGTTAATGTCTAATGTCAACCGTGATGCTGGTAGTTACGACTGTAGCTTTCATGATGATAGAAGAGAAACTAACACCTGTAGAGAGAAGCAAATGGAGGAAAACAGCAATTTGAGCCCCAAGCGAATTTACTGAGCAGTCAATGGAAACATCACCAAATTATGCAAAAATGTGACAATTTCTCTAGAGATACTACGTTTTTCTACTATTTTCCAAGATATTGCATTTATTTCTGTATACAGAATTTGAATTTACTTTTCATCTATTTTGATTCGTCGACTTTTAAATTTAAGACACGAACAAAGACATTAGAAGAATTTGAAAATTGCCGACGGGAATGGTTTAGTACTCAGAGGACCGAAGATAGAATGAGTTCTACTGTTCAAAATTCAAGCCAGTCAAGTTACAATAGATCGACTATACCTACATATATGAATGTAATCGATACAAAATGATCTCCTTATATTCTGATTAATTCGTGACAATCTTTAAATAATAAACGAAATTTGTGATGTAAACTACAATTTACATATTTGCAGTGTTGAAATCTAATGATAAATTTTAACAACATTCCGTTTGGGATTCCCATTCCCGGAACAAATAGTATTTGGGGCTTTTTCTCCACAGATTTTAATCATTGACTGAAAAATTGAATGTACTTTGTCACGTACTTTAGTTTTGCTCATTCATCAATCTTTCCACTGTTGACAAATGATGATAGTTTTGTTAGAATGATAATAATCAATATTATTATTATTATTTTGTACAAATACAAAACAAATGGTCAAAATTCAATCTGTATTTCATCAGTAGGAAAATGGAAAATAATCGACATTAATTGTCATCTTGATGTTGATGTTGATTGATAGATAAAACAGACATTCTCTTATCAAGTATTAATTAGAGAGATGACTGTTGAACACCGAAAATAAAATGAAATTGATTAATGTGGGAATAGAGACTGTTGGTCATGAATGGTGGAGATAGTGAAAAATATATTATAGGAGAAGAAATTATTGTATCTCACAGACAAGAAAAAAATTTAAATTACTTTTCTATTTTATAGTTTAACAGTTTTCCACAGTACAGTCTTTATAGTTTTCTAAACTACAAAGTTTAGAAATTATATTCGTTCTCGTGTTATAAGAGATTTCAACTCTATTTTACACTTTGTTGGAACTCTACTTTTATCTTACAAATAAAGTTCTAATATAATAAAATTCTCAATGTGCTAACATTCACGTTCACAAATACTTCTATTATTAGGAATTGATGAAATATTTGAAAATTCCGCCAGGGATTTTTTTTCTTCTTTTAAAACGAAGTTGATTAGTCAAACAAACTTATAAGATAACGAAATCAAAAATTTTAAAACGGTCTGTACGTTTCTAAAAGACGTGAATAAATGCGCTTTTTAATCGGGACTCGTGTTCGTTTCACATGCAGACAGTTTTAATATAATATTTAAAGAAATTCCTGTTGCTGTACACGATGATTCGAATTTTATCTACGAAACTTTGACAATCGTGATTTGTACTATGGAATTTTGTAGAGAAATTCAACCTTTTACGACACACAAGAAGATTCTAATGTTTTTCATTTTATTTATGTGACAGCCACGTTTACTAAGGTATTTTAGTGGCACTATCTTGTGTAATTACTTAAAATCTAAATGAAGTGAGGCGCCATCGAGGATGCCTTCAAACCGCATATAAGTTGCTGTCGCTTTTAGTATTGTAACGTCCAGAAAAACCGTACAGGTTACCACAATCGATTTTTTTTTTTTTGGTAATCAAGAAACAGTTCTTTTGCTAACAAAAAAGAATTCGCTCTAGTCGATTTTTCACAAACTATTGACGGTGGAGCTCTTGAGAAATTCAGTTTACTTCTTACATTTGAGTGGTTTCTAAATAAGGAAACGAAAAACAATTATAGACCTGTATGTCAACATAAAATGTACACTAACCACATACGACATTATGGCAATGTTAATTTGCACAATTATCTTGATTGTTAATTACTTAATCAATCTTGTGATAACTAGTTTAATGTAGGAAGTTGAACTAAATATTAAGTGGACAATTCTGGATTAATCTATAGTACGTATTGCTTACGAAATAGCAACGTCTATATCTGTTGATTTGTTCTTGAAATTGTATCTTTTTGTATTAGCATTTAATAAAATTTCATGAGTACTATTTGCGCTTTATTAAAAACAAATATTTACGGAATGTGGATGAAACTATGGCAAAATAGTTTTATTTCACTCTCATTGCAAAGCTCGAAAACGTGTAAAAATGGTAATACACCTTATATCTAGAGAGAAAAAAACACATCACAAATTCTTGTTTATACAATATCGTAGCTACCTGCATCATGATATTGTGAAACAAAAAGATTATTTTTCTTTGAACGAATATGCAGTATTACTACCCTTCGTAAAACGTAATACTTGACTCATCTAAAAGAAAGAGCACTTTTATCTCATGAAATAATCAGTTCTCTAAGTGAAACACACGATTTTTGAACAACTTTTAAACACAAAATCAGTGGAATCTTAATTGTCCAAGAACACAAGTTCGAACACACTGCAACCACTTCAATTGAACTCGGTTGTTGAAAGTACGAAGATAAATTACAAAATCTACCATAAAATATAAGACTTATTACTTTTTAGAATACAGATTCATAAATTGCGATTCTTGTTCCGTTACGCGATGATTCCATTTTTAGTTGATTGTACAGTAACAAATGTTATAAATATTTCTAAAGAGAAAAACTAAACATTTCGACTTCTAACAAATATTTCCACCAAAAATACACAACAAATAACTTGTTATTGACTTCCTTCTAACAACAAAAGTCAACAAAACCATGATGTTACTATCGGAAAACATAAAAAAACAAAATTTAAGAAAACGAATCAGATAAACATTTATCAGATAATTCGTCTATACTTCAAATTATTTTATTTTATATTTGCTTTATTTCTATACAACTGAAGCAAAACTAAATGAAAATCGTTTCAATAATCAAATTGAACTAAATGCACTCTTAGAATTATCGTCAAAGGAATGTAAAAGCTCAGAAAATGAAAAGAAAACAACTACCTTTTCCTTAATTCACAGTAAGCTTTACTCGAGTTGCAATCTTTAAAACTTGATAAATAAAAAGCTCCGTTATATTCCAATGAAAACACAACAAAGTTATGAAAATATTCGCACCTGAATTGAAACGTTTTGCGATTATTTAACAAAACGGGAACACAATTATGGTTTAAATTATTAATTTCTTGCTTAACTTCTAAGCCTTCTGTATATTTTTTTATGAAATTAATTCTGTCTAAATAATCGGCTTATTGAAAATGGATTTACTCTTGATAAATTAATTATGAGATTATAAAAACTGCCAATGATTCAATCCATATATTGATATTTCTAGAAATAAAAATAATAATAAAAAAAAAACAGCAGTTAAACTTACTTCATATCTCTTCAAATGTAACGAATCAAAAGCTTCAGCTTTTGTTGTGTAATTTTTCAAACGTATCGGCTTCCGATGTACTCCTGGAGAATTTTGTGCAGTTGAACAACAATTTTCTGTCACAGCTGACACGTGATTCAACATCGACATTCTTTTTGTCTAAATGGACACTGTTATCTTAACCCTGTTTCAACACTACACCCTAGTATGCATGTCTTTTATGCTATCAAAAATAAGTTGACAGATTAAAACTATCAACAACAAATACATATAAGATCTTGATAAAATTATTGAATTGTTTAAATAATCTGTTTGGAGGCAAACCGAATAAATATGATTAAAATTAAAAAACAATAAATCTGTTTTTCTTCTTCTTCTTCGAAGTTCTGTCGATAAGAAGTTTGTTTAGAATTTTAAGACAACTTCATTTCAAGTTTCTTAACTCTTTTAAAAAATTTGACTTGCAAATTAATTTCTGTTGAATACGTTTCTAATTAAAAACAAAAATCCACCTAATTGCTCCGTTATCATTTTTTGCTCAATTTTAATGGAACCAACAATCCACCAAAAAAAAAAAACAACAACAAAAAACTTTAATAACGTTATTGTTGATTATTCTTTTAAATAAATTACCGCTTTTAATCTTTTTAAATTCTTAATGGAAGATTTTTTTTATTGTTAATATTGTTTTTGAGATGTTCAATTTTAGAAGGGTGCGTTCCGGCGACTGGAATCAGTCACGGACTTCTGTACTAACTTCAACTCCGGAGGTTTACAGAACCACCCCACTACTGTGTTACTACTACAGCCACTAACGTATAACAGTGAATTTTGCCGTTCATCGTTCTAATATTGGTGGTAGTAGTATTGGTGGTGGTAGATGTGATAGTGGTGGTAGTGGTGGTGGTAGTGGTTATCGTCCACGTTTTCGACTTTGTCACCTGTTGACAACTATACAAGAGTTTAGTTTTGGAGAAGTAACTTTCTTGTTTTATTAAATAAATAAAAATAAAAATGGAATGTTTCACAACAGGATACATTAGGTACAGCAAATTATAAATTATTAAAGCGTTATTTTTTGATAAAAAAAAAAGTTTGGGGAGAGAAAAAGACTAACATTTAGATAGTGATGGTTTACTGTTAATCAGACATTAATGAAACCAATCAGGAATTCAAATATCTGCTGATTGAAATTACAAGTGTAGAGAATTGCCGAAATCAAGTTCCGATATGTAATCCACAAACTTTTATACGAACATATCGCCATTACTGCACGTCAGGATCCGTTATCAAATTAGTAGCATAGTTGTGTGAAGTTTAAATTGTGAATTTTTAGATTCAACCAACTCCGTGTACCAGGACTGCGATAAGCTATTTGCCGGCTGTACGCGAAACTGAAGATTGTGCCTCATTGAGACATAATTATAAATTACTTTGGATTTGGCATAACACCTGCACTTTGTTTGTTTCTGGTCGTCATGGTCTACCCGTTATTAAAGGTGTCGCGTCATTTCTTATTGCCGTTTTGCCACCCTTTCATGTGTGCACACGATTGCCGCGGTCCTGTCCTGTAAATAATTCAATAATTGATTCTCAATCACAATATATTGATGGTTATCAGGCTATTTTCCTGGAATTGTTCGAATTTTGATATCATTCTACGATTATCAACAATTTATTTGCTTTTATTACATATATACACGTACCTATTGTCCATAATGAATAGTATTACAGTATTTTAATGAAAAAATATGTTCATTCACTGATGACAATTTAGATAACGCATGTACATACAAAAGCTCTTAGTATCGGTAGGGTTGTTTTAAATCGGCTGATTCGATAATCGACTGTTCAACGTCCATTCAAGCGAAGTATGGGGGAAAGTCAATGAAGAGCTTCATCAATACATTGCAAAAAAATCAACTAGGAATAGAGAAGCTCCACTGATGCCAATCTTATTTCCAAACAAACAGAAAAAGTAGTTCTTATGTAGGTATTTCTTTAAAATCCACTCAAAAAAATACACAATACCTTCTACTCCATCTATTTAAATTAAAGTGTATTCTATATGATTTCAATAATTTAGTTTGTGAATAATTTGATCTGAATAGGAAACTAGACGAAATTATCCTAAGTTTCCAATATCCGGTATTAGATAACAGAAATGTAAAATGGAATGGCCACACAATACCCACAATATGACACACTGTGGGTTGACACTATCGGTACAGTAACAAACTAGGAGAGTTCGATTGAATTTGAATTGTAAATATCAACCACAAGTTGACCAAAAATAAATAAATAGAAACTTATCAGTTGTCATATATGAAATTGTGGTGAAAAATCTAACAAGTTAACAACTATTTACATATTTACTGTAATGGAAAACCACTCAAATACATGTTAATAGGAAACATTATGTTAAAGACAGTAATTATGATAATGATAGATGGATAAATATTGTGAATGTGTCAATTTCAAAATATATTTTTTAATGCGAATACATGTCGGTAACACACAAACCACTACATTAATTTTAATCACATTTTGTAGAATTGTAAATACAACATAGAGGAAATCGATTTAAAACAAAATATGGTACTTAATACATGATTTTTTTGTAGTAAAAATATATACAGACATTATTCCGGATAAATGTCTGTCATAAACAAGGAATTTTTACCCATTTCTAAACAACACTTATCATGACTCAATAGCAGGTGTGCGAGAATTTTGGTGGATGCGCCGGGTAAACATTAAATTACAAATCATTCCATATTAGTTTAATCTCATATAAAATATGGCGATAAGAAACAATATTTAAATATAATGCCCATAATAATCATATAAACCAAGTTAGGAATAGTTGTGAAACAATACCACCTACACTATATACACACAGCTCTTCAAGACAAATCTCTCAGAATAAATGAATCACAGAACAAAATCAAGACAGTTCGGTCTGATTAATTGTACAATTTACGTCTTCTCCAGACAATTCACAATGTTCAAGATAACCAAAAAATTATTTTCTTCGTATTTTTCCCTATTCTTCAACTACTATTATCATTATGATTGTTGACAATAAAACCTAGTAAACAGTTGAAAAATTTTAAGGAATAGGCTATGGAAGATATCTCATGGTGCTATAAGAATCTACAATTTATTTTCTTAAAATGATAAAAATCTCGAATTCAGACTTTTGTAGAGGGCACTCTTTAGGGAATCGTAGGGCTTAAGGGTTACACATACAAACACACAAAGTTGACATTTCTAAATCTGAAGAGCTTATTTGTTGCATATTTAATAGGACTGGTTGGTAGTAAACGTAGTGGTCGTTTTTTGATGAATATTGAGCATACAACACAACAACGATATTTAGGACAGAATTATATGAGATCATAGCAGCAAAATTAGCTTAATAGAAAAAGTAATGTGTACTAGATACTCATAGATATAGGTATAAAGTATAAACATGGGAATTCAGAGAATACATCGAATAACATATGATTTAATTATCGAGATATAGTCGATTGTGAGTTGTAAGTGTTTTGTTGTAAATACGTCCACCAAACAAACATAATATAGAATAGTTTAACGTACACATAGATTCATACAACTATTGTATTCAAGTTGTTGCACAGCTTTTATCTACAACCTCATTTTATCAAAGTTTCATTTTCTAAAGTAATCTAGCGAAAATTTCATAACTGGACTAAACTGTTATCGATTGTAAAACTGTAAAAATTCACTTAAATGTTCATACATTTATAAAATAGAAGAATAATTTAGAATTTAATTTGTATTTTTCAAATGTTGATCAAGTAGAAAGAGTTTTTAAAGTTTTTAAAGTATTGCCCTATATTTACTTAATACGGTTCGTTAGATGCAAGGTGTTTACGGATTACTTCACAAAATCACCGGATCTAAAGAAAATCGTTAATCTTTTCAATTGAAATGAACGAGATACTAAAAAAGTCGCTAAAAAAGAACTGTTTATTTATTTATTTAATCATTTATTTGAAGCAAACAACATTTATACGAATGTTTGTATGAGACGAGAACATGCAATGTTTTTTACTGCAATTTACTTGTAGCCGATTTGAATAGGTTGACACTTGAGAAAGTTTTATAAATAGAGGTTTAACCGTAATTCTGTGACACAAACTTTCCAGTAATCCCTTGTATATCTGATCTAATACATTATTTAGTGGCATGATCAATACCAACTTGAAATTTCATAAAAACCTTATTGTAATCACTTGATTTATCTTGCAAAATGCACTTGTAAGTAATGCTCGTTTCGCGAGTAGGGGGTATTTTTCATAATATAGAAATCTGCCCTACCTCGAGACTACTATGAATATTTCTTCTTTCTGAAAATATTTAGAATAATCTCCAAAAAGCTACTAAATAATAATTCTTCCAATTTTGATTCTTGTCTACTATGAAGTCAAGTCAGGATCATCAAGTGTATGTGTCTATAAGAACTATATGAGAGTTTCACATACTGTATAACATTTAATTCATCATGAACTTGATAGTTGAAGTAATAATCCTTAGAATTCCTTGCGACAATTTAATTAACTGATTCAACAAGTAGCCAGAAAAAGCTACACATATAGTATATTACTAGAGCTAGAACTATTACTAAAAGACATAATAAAAGGAAAACTGTTGAATAGCTGACAAATACCAAAGTTATTAAATTTTCAAAAAAAAATACCGCAATAAAATGACCGAGAATATAAAACATTTCATTTTAAAATCTGACGAAAACCCCATCTATTTCAGTACATAAATAACTATTTCCAGTTAATTAAGTGCGCTTCCTAAAATGTCATCTACACTATTTGTTTCCAACTTAATGACTTAGGTACCTAATTTGAAGATTTGTTTATCCACAGCTATCATTATCACCTCCAAACAATACTTTACAATATAACGCTGTAATAAAGTATCTTTGAAACTTGCCGAGGAAAATTGTAAAAATTCGATAACACCCTTTGCTACGTCTATAGATAAGAATGCATTGATTATTCCCACATGATGACGTGCAAAGTGGTCACGGAAAACTCGTTTTGTATGGAAATCTCTTGTTATGTTCAACACAACATAAAGTGCTAAAGAGTTAAGTTTGGGTAGATACTAGATAACTCTATTATTGTTCGCTCATCCATCTTTCCTCCCAACATTTTCAATTAAAGTCCTCTTTTCCTCTGATTGGCTTTATATTTTAACAG
This sequence comes from Lydus trimaculatus, assembly GCA_037414755.1. NCBI lineage: Eukaryota > Metazoa > Arthropoda > Insecta > Coleoptera > Meloidae > Lydus > Lydus trimaculatus. Next base: position 40,497 of record JAZBGY010000231.1, on the reverse strand, counting down.
ATAGGAATTAAAAAACGTCAAGAACTGCAACCCTGTCCAACGCAATTTCTCAAGTTACTTTGTTACTAAATTGAACTTAACGTATTGATAGCATTTTTTATATAGTTGTAGTGAAAAAATTGCAGATAAATGGGTGTCTCTAATGAAACGTAATCAATGTTTATCTTAAAAAATCGAAATACTAACAATCATATGAATGACAGTTACCCTATATACCCCATAATCTGTATAATCCGAACCACCCGTAGCGTAACATTTTAAAGCTGAAATAGTATCCCAGAAGCGGTAAGTGTTCCCTTTGTCGCTTCTGCTGGCCCCCAAGCTTACAAACTAACAAAACGTGATCATTCATTTTATCTGTTACTTGAATAAGTCTACAAAATACCAAAATATTGCGTATAATATGAATAAATATTATGATTGGTGCAGAACTAATCGGACATTAAAAGATTATTAGAATTTAAGAACGAAAGATGTATATATAGACATAACGTATACTATAATCTCTTTTTAACAACTGGAAAATACGTGATCTTGTCTACTAAACAGGATTCTTCTTTCTTGCCAAATCGTTTAATCTTTCAGTTGACTACTATATAGTCAAATTGATGCAATAAGTTTACGAAAATTACACAATAAACCTTTATTATCATCATCATCGTCATCATAACATCATCTCAAACGTTCTCCAAGTTTTTATTAAATCTAATTTAAATTCAACGATTTCTGTATATATCCATATGTTTGTATATATTTTGAAATTGTTATCATATGAAATATTTGAACTGAAGTGCAAGAGTTTATTGGATTACGGCAATTTTCACACACGTTTTTACTGAATTTAACAACCAATTTCATCGTAAATATTCTACCCTTTTTATATATAACAAGATTTTATTATGAATATACAACCGATATTTGATGAAAAAGTATAGGTAGGTACTGTTGATATTTAAAATCTGTGCGAATTTTATTCGATAACAGCTTACCACAACACTTGAACGATAATTTTAATCATCATTCCAATATATTGGTCGATATTTCACGTTGAAATTCTATAAACGTTATTCCAAATAGTTTTCAAACAATTTTCGTAAACTTTTTGACAAAATTAAAGATTGTTCTCCAACAATTTCCAATCATTGTCTATACAAAATCAGGTCATTTTCACTTACAGTCTACAAACAATTACTGAGGTCTTTCATTGCTTTCATAGTTATTAATTCACCGTTTCAGCTTTGTGTACAATTTTTCAATTGAATTTCATAATTTGATTAAAGACATGAAACGTATGAAAAACAAAGAGATTGTTTGCTGTCACATTGTTAACGTAAAATGTTATTAAATAATAAATAGTGCCGTGATTTAATCAAATTTCGTATCGTTAATTTATGAAATTCTCTCTTATTCTGCCTTCCATCTATTAATATCATTCTATTCGTTATTTTCTTAATATTAAGGCTTCTGTATATTAAGGTAACCAAAACATAATCAATGTTCTGTTTGAGATGAAATTACGAAAAGTGCACTTCATTATGAGTAGCATGTTAATTTTGGTGATGAATAAGAAAATTGAATCTTTGACCTTATTTCTAATCAAATTATGAATAAAGTTCTACATATACGTATACAGATTCCCTGTTGATTAATTTGAACTCTTGGTGAACATCCTATTGATTTAAACGGATTAGACAACCAAGCAACTTGTAAATTGGGATATGTCGGCAATTAATTGTATATTTAACATATTCAAATTCGAATAAAATTGTTATTTCTGATTGTGAGTGATAGAATTTTTAAAAGTTCTAACTAATTTGATAAATACTATGTGTACGATTCACTGTATTCATGTGAACATACATACATTTATATTATACCTAACAACAAAATGGATTCATTAATTTTAATCAGAGTTATCTTTTAACAGTCAACTACACAGATGAATTATTGTAGCAGTTTAGATGTGTGAAATATATGACGTTACTTCGTATGTAATAAAAATTGTAAGAATTAATCTAAATTTTTCTCAGCGACAAATTGTTTGACATTGCAACAAATAATACACCATTTTTATAATCCGTTGATTCTTTCGAACTTTTTTTGAAAAACTATCGACCTTATATACCGGGTATCAGGGCCATCATCAACTTAATTTTTTAAATCTTCAATCATTTTGTCTATAACCAAATTTTTCGTCATTTCTGCCCTGTTCACAGTTCATTGTAAGCGGTTCATATTACTACGAAATATATCTCGGTATAAATAAACTAATTAGGTACTGTTATTTAATGTGTTACGTATAATAAAGAGAAAAGCAAAAATCCTAGTTACGGAATTGGATGCATAAGAGAAAATTGCACCGACATTTCAGCAATTTGGCGGTAGAGTTGCATTTGGAAGACTCCCAGCAATTCTCTAATTTCATTTGTATAATGCGAGGATAACAGAACTAGACAGATTGACACAAAAATTTTAATGTACCAAAATGACACGAATTACTTCTGTTAGCTGAACTACCACTATTTTTTCCGGAAAGGGGCCAAACTTCACCGATTCCAAATCGTATTGCAATTTTCCAATTTTTAACAGAATAGCCCTGATAATGGTTGTTCATCTCGACAGGTTGCCGTATTTGTTTTTTCAACACAAAATCGTTTCCAAACAAAATGGACTAGTCCACGAGTTGGCGAGAATATGCTGCTAAATTGTTAGCGCTTAACCAATAGCCTAATAACGTAAGAGACCAGCGGCAATTTTCTTGCATTACTGTTTACACACGAAATTATCTTGTAATTTTCTGTCTGATGGAAATTCGCACAAATTTGAATTAAACCAGCAATAACATTTCAAGAATTCAGGAAGAAGTATCTATATATATATTGTTTGACAGTAAGCTTGTGCTTATAGATAACTGCGAAACGATAAAAACTTTTTAAATACGTAATGCCCCATAGATAATCTACATGTTCAAAAGTTTTTAGTATTTGATACATCGACCTGTTAGATATAGCGGCCCATCACGTGAGGCGCCCCGATGCGATGCTAGGTAAGCATCGCAAGATATGCTTACCGTATAGCGCCATCCCAGCAGACTACTAATATGGGATATTTCGAATAGGTGTAATTACTCTTTCGTTTTTAAAATTTATCATTTACTTCTCGAATAAATAAACAAAGTTGAAAACTAAATTAGAATTTATCATTAACAACGTTCCTCCATTAGTAATTAAATATACAGTTTTCACTGGCATGTTTTATTTGTTAAAACTGGTTCTATCAAAAAATAATTATTTAAAATCCCGTCCAAAGATGAGTTCGTCGAAGTCAAATTCCATTCTAATAGTGGTCAAGACTGATATAATTTATTAAAAAAATAGAACCAAGGAAAGTAATTGAGAATTATCCAAATATTAAATCTCGCATTATTTTTTTACTCTATTTTATTATCTCTATTTGTAAAGGTCTATATAAAGTGGATCCTCTATGTTATCTCAGTATTTATTTTGGAGGATAACGCAAAACATTGTGTAAAGTCGCACGTGTCACTTTGAATGAAAATTGTGAGCAACCCTCATCAGTAGTGCACGACTCTTATGCATATCACAACCAATTCTTGTTCTTTTATTATTTTCTTTTTAAAAATAAAACAGACATTTTAAAAACGAAAGAATTACTTTTATTTAAAATCTATTCGAGATATTGAATAATGTTGTTTGTCAATATTGTATAATTTTCAAATATTGATATCAATTTTTCCTATTTCCGAATGGTTGTACATAATTAGCTGAAATTGATAGTTGGTGCCATACACAAATAATCGCTGAGTCTTTAAATGATAATTAATTCTAGACTTTAACCCATATTTGTTTGGCTGATGAAATTAAATAATTTTTGGCAAACTTTAATCTAAAGTGTGATTAACAAAGTTATGGCTCTCTAGTTATTATTTAATTAATAGTTCAGACACCTTTAAGATATTACATCACAGAAGGAGGCTTAACATCTCATGGACAGCCTGGAACATATTCTTTGAGACAATCAGTTGCAACTATTACAGCTTATTACGAAGGGCAACATCGAAAGTCAAGTAGTTGTTAGCAGAAACCTAGCAGCATGGATTAGAATTGGAGTGACTGGGCGGGTATCTGTCTATCGTAACGAAGAATTGTTACAACTTGCTCTGAACATAGAGCAATACATTAATGTGATAAACAACATTAAAAATACCTGACACTACTGTATATAATCTTTAAAACTTATAAGCTGTTTTTCCCATCTCCAAAAGACTACTACCTACAATAGTACTTTTATTCTCAAGATATCCATACACATTGTACTTTCAATTCGTTTTATCCTTTTCTTTTTTCGTTCACAAATAATGGCACTGCAGCGTTAAATGGAACAATCTGTATGAAATAACTGTGATATATTAAATATCTACGAGACACAAACATGTCTCTACGCATTACATAGCTCTTAAACAACATACTGCATGGTCAATTTAGAATGGATGGAGCCCAGTTTAACCGTAATCATTGTTTTTGGTTTTATTGTGTCCATAGAGAGTAACTGACGATTCCCACAAAAATGCTCTGTTCTACTTTATCGCAACTACTTTTGCAATTACTAACTGCACTAGAGTTTAGTTTATTCATTTCATTTAACTGTTTATACATTTTAATGTACAGTGTGCGGCAGCAAACTAGGTACATAGGAGAAGCATCGACTCTACCCACCCCTTGTTGAGATAAAAATATAAACTGGTCAGCCAGAACGGTAAAAACGTCGGTTGATGCGTTTTAATATATCACCCCTCTTTCATACATTAAAAATTTTATTAATCAGACTAATATTTTGTAACAGATGATCAACATTTGCTATCTTTGTCAGAAGCATTAGCAACATTACGAAATTCTTCTCAAAGTACTGTAGTGCATTTCCACAACTATATCAGACAAATATCGGTGGTGCTAACAACCGGGTGGCGTCGATACTTTTCCCTATGTACGTATTTTGCTGCCGCATACTGTATATTGTATATACAGAATTGGGCAAAAGTCCCGGAACTGTCAAATATCTCAGGATTTAGTAAAGCTATAAATCTGATTTTTTGCGTATAGTAGTTTTAAGTTATAATCTATTCATCTAGATTATTTTGTAACTTGGCACTTCCGCTTCGACCGGAAGTAGCTGTCAACTTGCTTATTTTAAATAGAATGCTATATGTTTTTGGTCATTTTTGAATTCTACATATTAATCTTGACTATACTGTGTTAGGTTTCCCTATATCTAAAATCAACCGTTTGTGAGATATTTCAATTTTTTCATCTTCAAAAATGTCATTGGTATCCCAAATCTAAAGTAGCTTTAAGAGTAGTACCTTACTTTATCTTATTGTTAGTGTAGTTCATGAAACGGCATTAGGTGCCTTTTTGTATCAGCTACTTCCGGTTGAAGTGTCAAGTTCCCCAAAATACCCTAGATCAATAGATAATAACTGAAATTTACTATCTGCAAAATTCAGATCTTTAACTTTACGAAATTCGGAGATATTTAACCATTGCCGGATTTTTGCCCAAGCCTGTATAAACAAAATAGACGTATTCTATAAAAATAAGTACACTCATTTTAATCGTGACTAATTTGGTTTTTACTGAACACCAGTGGCGTAGATTAGACTTGAGAGGGTCTGCGATCGCGGTCCTCCCCAGATATCACACGAGAAATCAATAGTTCAAGCCTTTTGACAAACAGTTTTTTGAATATAGTAGATTCTGTTCAACTGGTGTATTGATTTATTGGGATAGTCATTTATTAGGGCCAAAACAAGAGAAACTGAAACAAATAAATGTAACTTGAACTATTTTACTCCAGTTATTGGAGTCACATTGCTGTTTAATTGGGACACAATAATATCTGTGGTCTGTCAGCTGCAGTCGTCAGGTGCAATTTATAAACAATAACTCTAATTGTAAGACCTAAAAATCGGTTAATGTAATATATCGAAAATTTGTGTTGTGTATAGTACCTATAGTAGAAAAAATAAAATTCTTATATATTTATACGAGTACTATTTATGGCACAATAAACATCTTTGTTTAATTTCTTTAAACTTAAATCTAATACAAATAGTACAAGTACCTACCTTCAAATTTACAACAGTCTAATGAAGAACTGGAACAAACAAGTAATCAAAAAAAGTAATGAATGAAGGAAAAAGAACCCAGCTACTAGACGCTAATTTAAATCCTTGTACCCGACACTACCTGCCCTAACTACACCATTTCGGGATTTGCTGACCATCCAATAAATATAACTTCATTACCTCTCCAACCAAATACAACTTTTAAAAAAAAGCACATTGGTAATACATACCAAAGTCTTCAATCCAGTTGGTATGGAATATATCCCTGGTTAAAATATAGCATTAAAATCGATGAGGCATTTTGTTTTTATTGCCGATTGTATGCTTCCAATTAATCTGGAGATTATGATGAAACCTTCATACATTTTGGAGTAAATGATAGGAAAAATGCACTAGAAAAGTTCAACAGACATGAAAAATCGGCTGTGCAGAAACGAACTCATCAGTTTTTCAATGAGAAAGCAAAGCATGGTGAAACAGTAGCTGATAAATTATCAATTTCGCATCAATTAGCAGTGTAGAAAAACAGAAGTGCTGTGTTTTTGTTTTTGAAACCGTTTTGTTTCTTGGAAAACAAGGATGGCCTTCAATAGGACCCGGGGAAACGTAATTTATTGGAATTATTCAATCTTAAGCAGCATCCACATCTAACGAACAAATACGAACGAATGCTAATGCAAACACAGTGTGGAGGGTGAAACAAACCCGAATGAATGCGAACGAATGTGGCAAACGGCGATCCGCTTGTTGTTGATACTTCAAAGGAAACAATTCATTCGTGTTTGCACAGTTTGGATGGAAAACACAAATGTTTATAATACTTTATAATATAGTCCAAGTGCAAGGACTGTCGACCCGCTCCGCTCTCTATAAGGCTGATCCATCAATCCTTTAGTTAGCAGCTACTCATACAGGCGACCAGTAAAATCACTGCCATCTTTATATGTATCTGTATGTATACTGTATGTATACCAGGCCGTCAAATTGCAGTTGGTCCATAAGCATCTTGATTTTGAATCCGCCATGTTGAAATAGATTGCCATATAGGGTGCGTTGATAGTGCAGTCGCCAGTGACGTCATCCCACTACATAATGGATTCCCATAAGATCAATCAGTCCTAAATAGAGTGATGCTGGTCGACAGTCCTTGGTCCAAGTGTTGGAACATAAGCGAATGCGAGGACATTCATCTACTTCTCTTTGTGCATGACCCTCGCATCGTTTACATTTGTTTCATTCGCATTCGTTCCTTAGATGTGGACGCGGCTTTAGATGCAAAGACAAGCCAGATATGCAACAGTATTTTCAATCAATAATATGTAATTTTACCCTCAATTTTGAAAGCCATCCTACGCCACTGCTGAACACCCACACCAAACGTTAATCCTTATTTCAATCTGTATCTGAACTTTTTATTCATTATTATTGAAGATAAAGACTACCACTAGATACCTTTAAAGAGATGAGGATCATAATTAGCAATTTTGCAATCAGAAAAACATAAAATGTAAAATAGCACACTAGAAACCTTTCACCGTTAAAAATTCATTACGAAAAGTAGGTAAGTAAATTAACCAATTATCAAGATTATGGTAGAATTTCTAATTTTCTACCCCAGCCCATCAACAAAAATTTTAAAAAATACTGTGTAGGTGGTATAATATAATCATTTTTGACGATGCGGATTTACATTCATTTCCAGTTACAAATCAGTGATGTTTATTTTTTTTCTATTTAATAACAGCAGGAAATCCCAAAAACAAATATAAAAGAACACGTGGCAAACAACTTTTAATCAATATGACAAATCACTAATTTGATATCGTTATCAGAAATGTGAATGTATATGGAGATTTCAAGTAGAAAAATAGCAACATTCATGTTGAGGGTATTAAGCAAATTCCACAAATCCACCTTAATCTCCATGCATAAACCGACATTAGTAATCGTTTTGTTAAAATTCTCACAAATATGCGTATCTACATATTTTTTCCGCGCTTATATTCATTATTATTGTTGTTATTATAAATTCCAATGATTGTTTAAAAATGAAATCCACCCCAAGTATTTTCTTTTATATAAAATTTGACGGCATCTCATTATATTTTCCGTTTTTCAAGTCACGACTATATTAAAATTGTTTGTTATGATGACATAGTTATGATTTTGATAGAAATATTCTTACAGAAATATTGACTTTATAAGATTACTATAACCGTCAGATTCAATTATTATCTGTAGAAACATCATAAAGTAGTTGAGATGATTTCTTATCATCAGCTACAATATTTTTCTTATCAACAACAAAGTGTTATTATATGAAAACGTTTCTTTTTTTAATGAATGATTTTGAATGAAAGCAGACATTTCATGTGATTGTGTGGTAATCAAATCAACACATTCCTAACATCTACACCGTTACCTGAGAATTTGATAAAAGTATTTCTATGTTAAAATTAAAAATAAACAACATTCTACTTCCAAAAATTGAATTAATTTCATACGGATGTCGGTAATAATAGTGGCTTTCTATCCACTTCCGGTATCTTGTCCCCTCTTCCAAATCTCCTCATTATCATATTATTCTTCAATAAACTTCCATTCATTGTTATGTGTGTGTGTGTGTGTATCATCAACAAAGTTGACGTCATTATTTTATTTTTTCGATGATTTATAATTCAATGACGTTATTTTGTTAGCGCTTACCACATTTGTTAAGAATTTGTCAGTTGAATTTTAACAACAATCCAAATAACAACAATTAGATAGGTATATTAAATTAAACAAATAGTAAAGATGAAGTGGAAAAATGAAATACCAAATAAGACTGAATTTATGAAAATCAACAGTCATAATTTTATTGAAAATGAAAAATTACATTCCGAATTAGAAGATGGAAAAAATTTGAAATTCCTACAAAATAATCGTAAGTATAATACCTACCTACATAATTTTACAATATATTTACAAATTTCGTAATGTTTTCATTAGAAACCTTGAATTTTACTGCACAATCATCAATTATTAAAAAAAAAATTCATTAAATTTTTATTTTAATTAAACAAATTTCATTTTCAATAATCCAAAAAGTTATAGAATTGTTGTCATTATCAGTGATAATATTGGTATAATAATAAACCGTGAATGATTCATCATTGTGGTTCTTATCAGTAGACATTAAATAAATGGAAAATTATTAATAATATTCGTATTTCAGGTCAATGTGAAGAATTATCAAATAAACAAGAATTTTGTGGTAAAAAGACTGAATCAGGGTAAGAATTTTGAATTTCTTTTGTTTGAATCTCACACAAATGTAATGTTGGTCGTCTCTATTTGGGGGCACGAATTATCAAAATTAACAAAATACAAAAAAATTATCCTACGATATTTCTATAAATTAAAATACAATTTTATTGAAAATATACATAAATGAAGATGAATACTACACAAATAATAGAAAAACGTCAAAAATATGTCCCAGCAAAAATTAAAAAATCTCAATCCAATAATAACTTATTAATACAACTTGTTGATAAAAATGTAAAAGTGTATGTATTTTAAAATTTAATTGTATTTTTTCATATATCTAATCATTTATATTTTTATTTTTTTTTAAATTAAAACTTCTACTAATTACAGACGTATTATGAGTGAAACAATCACTTTAACACAATCGAAAACCGATTTTACTGGTACAGCACCTAGAAGGTATATTTATCAAGATTTATTTAAATCTTCAATAATATTTAATTGTTAATTATTACAGATATACAACAACATGTTTTATCAAACCAACAACAACACCATATTGGTATACAGAATCATTATTTCTAACTATAGGATCGACTAAACGTACTTATAAAGAACAAGTTTATTTCAAAGTAATTAAGTGCAAATTTTCAATTACATGATATCTTAATGATAATTTATATGTTTTAGAATCAATTATATCCTTATTATTGGTCAGAAAATATGTTAACAGAAGTGAAAACTAATCCAAAATGCATAATGACAGAATTGGACATACCAATAGAAGAAAGTGATTATCACTATATATCGTTAATACCACAACAAAAACCAATAGAAACCACATCATTGTAATTAATTAAGAATAAAATTATTAACATAAAATGAGTTACTTTTTATTTATTTTTCACCTAATAATTTCAAATTTAGCGCCAATTGTGTGACAACTTATATGACTAGTTACATTCTGGAATACTAACCGAATAAGAGAAGAGAGAAGCAGTCACGATTTGATACGCCTCCTTCTCTATCTGAAGCCATTGTGCTGATGTTCTCTAAAAATTGCCTCTCTCTTTCTATTACGGCGCAAAAGTGATTCTTTAATATATTGTTGAAGTTTGCGTTCCGGTAAGTCTAAAAAACTGTCAAATCCTGTGTCAAACGTCAAATCACAAGCGTCTTGCGCCAGGATGATCCTGGCTCCCAGATTGTTGAGAATGATGGGGGAATACAAGGACTGTCGACCCACTTGGCTCTCTATAGGACTGATCGACCAATGCTTTAGTTACCAGCTACTCATACAGGCGACCAGTAATATCACAGCCATCAGATTGCAGTTGGTCCACAAATATCTTGATTTTGAATCCGCCATGTTGAAAAAGATTGCCGTAGCTGCGGCACCAGTGACGTCAGTCGACTACATAATGGATTCTCATAACAGCGGGTCGACAGTCCTTGATATTTCCCCACCATTCCCAACAATCTGAGAGAGCCAGGATCATCCTGGCACGAGACGCTCGTAATGTGTCATGTCAAACCAAAACCTAACCTTACATTCTTATGAAAATGTCGTAGTTTTTTAAATAAAATTCCAATAAAAAGAAAACGTTTTGTGGTTGGTTGTAAATACGTAAATTTGTGTAAGTATTGTTTAAAAATATCAATAAAATCAAATAATTCATTGTTAATATTGTTTAATTATTTATAATTGTGTTGCAATGTAAAGTCGACTACACCAAGCCAGTCTATTATGAATTTCTATTTGTTTGTTTGTTCGTTTTATTGGTTTTTAATGAATAATTACAGCTATTATCATTAACCTTGTTGAATTATATTAAAATTGATAACAGACATCTATAAAAACACCGACATCAACACAAATTCCGATAAGTGTTCAAATTGATAATTAATCAACTGTTTGCTTTCTTATCGAAAACAAAAAAAAAAAAAAATTGTTACAAAGTTTCATTTCTTTGTGTTCAAAATTCCTCAAATTTTGTCCTAATTTCAATATTTGAAAAAAAATCAATAAAATTAATCGTTGTTCCAAATGGCTGATCCTGATGATAATAATTTAACGTGTTTCGTTAACATTCATATAGAAAAAGTGACAATTTGTGGTGATAATATTGTTTTGTTGAAATCTCCACAAATTCCTGTTGTGCAAATGCTAATGAAAGAACTAAATTTGTGTGCCCATGATCACAGTTTTGTACCACCTTGGTAATTTTTGTGGTTTTCATCGTTAAAATCAGTCGACTTTCACATAATTAATTATATTTTTGTTTTGTTTTTGCTATTAATTAAGCAAAATCAAAGACTCTTATTGTGTGTATAGAATTAATAAAAAAAAAAGAAACTAAAACTTAAAAATGGTAATATTCGCTTTGCAGAGATCTTACAAGTACATCATGTATGCAACGAAACAACCATCATTACGTATTAATCAAGCAGATTTGAAGTGCAAAAATGGTTGTGGATATTACGGAAATGCCGACTGGGATGGTAATATGTTTATTATTTTTTTTAATTCAACAAAATCTATGATCAATCTCAAACAAAACACTTGAGTTTCTCAACCAATTCTCTTATCTATAATCTGTTTAGGTTACTGTTCAAAATGCTATCGATCTCATATGGACCAGGAACGTCAAAAGAAAGCACGACAAACACATACAGACCATACAAAAGCACAAGTTTCTGGTTTTACAAAATTTGAAGAAAAGAAACGCCAACAAACCGACAAACGTACGAAATATTTAAAAAATATCCCTGTATTTCGTAAAACATCAAATGCTAAAGATTCTATCACATCATCATCATCAACAACAACAACATCAACATCAACAATTAATCGTCAAGAGAAATCATTAGATTTACGTCAAGCTAATCCTGATGCTGATAAATTAATGGCTGAATTTATATCATTATATGGTGTATGGGGTGATACAGTACGTCGTGATTTTTTCAAATGTGTCCAATCATTTACAACGAAAATTTATTGTGAAATTGATTCTAAACCAATTGAAGATATTGCTGAAAATGCACAAAAATATTATAATCTTTATAATAATCGTGTTAATTCAATTATAACTTATCAGGAAGTTACAACTGATGTTCGTGAGGAATTGTTGAATTTTTTTGAAAAATACGTAATGGTCAGTTTATACAGGTAAATGATCTTATTATATTGCGTATGTTGATTTATTGCTTTCGGTGCTCAAACGGAGTATCAAAAAAGTTGTCATAGTTGAATAGTCCTTCTAGAATTAAGCTTATCTAATCGGAAGTTTATTTTTGGCGCTTAGAAGCTTAAAAAGGTACTCAAACATTTGACACGCGGGGTATACTCGTAATAATGACACGACTTGAGCGCCCAAAGTACTCAAATGGCGATTTGAGTTATAAAGAAACACACGCATTATCGTTGATATCAATTCGATTTAATTGTTAATGATTTCATAGTTGGCTATTTTGTCCAACATCAACAAATGATGAAGAGAAAGATTTGATAATTCAAGAACGTATACGTAAATTGAGTTGGATAAATGCACATCATTTAGATTGTTGTATAAGTGAGACAAGTATTGAAGTACGTGATTTAGTTTATACAGCAATAACAGATTTATTAAGTATGGATTCAATGAAAGCACCACAAGATAAATTAAATTGTATTGTACGTTGTTGTAAGAGTGTTGTTGAAGTATTACAACATTGTCAAGGTGGTCCTGTTAGTGCTGATGAATTTCTACCAGCATTAATATTTATTGTATTAAAAGCGAATCCTGCAAGACTTAAAAGTAATATTTTATATATAACAAGATTTTGTAATGATACAAGATTGATGCAAGGCGAAGCTGGATATTACTTCACAAATTTAGTAATATTTCTATTATTTTTATATTAATTCTATTTTAATTATTATTATTATTTTTTTGTTAGTGCTGTGCTGTGTCTTTTATTGAAAATCTAACAGCAGAATCATTAAATATGCCCGAACAAGAATTTCAAGCTTATATGAATGGTGAGATCACATCAATTAGTGCATGGGAATCGGCTTTAGTTGCATGTGAAGGAATGCATCAATTATGTGAACATTTATCATTATTAAAAGGTTTATCAGAACGTACACAGAATGTTCGTGATGGTACAAAACAGTTGCAAGAAGATTTATTAAAATTAAAAGTATATCAATATTTATTTCTATTTTTTGCTTTCTTTACTAATTAACAATTTTTAATTAGGATGAAATTAATGATAAAGTTAATGAAGTACTTGATAGAACTCCTTTAATTATTAAACCGAGAAAACAACCAAATCTACAAATAAATCCACCACCACCACCACCAACTATAGTTGCACCACCACAATATGATAATGTTGAAGAGAAATCAAGTTTCTATCATCAAAATTTACAAATGACCCAAATTAATTTAGATGATACTAAAAATAAATTACAATTAGAGATAACACCATGTCTACCATCAAAATCTAATGAATTATTAACACCAAATTTTGATTTAACACCAGAACATGATCAAAATAGTTTATCAGGTTTATCGAAAATTAATTACGATATTGATTTATCTGATTTAAGTGGTGATAATAGTATACAAGAATTAACACCAGAGAAACGTTGTAAATCACCAAATTTTACACCAGATCCATTCAGTCCTATTGGTATAACATGTTCAATCACACAAAGTCCATTAATACCATCACATATTGATAATAATAATAGTCTTATTATTGATAATAATGATGGAAATCAACAACAATTAATTCATAAAGATGATTTTATTTTACCATTTGTTGTTGTTGATAATAATGATAATAAAAAAGAAGAAGAAACTTTAATTGATAAAAATGTTGAAATAATTAGTGATAATTTACCATCACCAATTAAACCAGTAACAGCTGAATATTCTGGTTTTAGTAAACAAGGTTGGCAAATACCAAGTATACCATGTATTACAGGTGATTTAAGTTCAATAAATACACCAGGAACATCACAACAATCCAAAGATATTGAAAAATAAAAATTCTGTTCAATTTAATGTAAATGTTTTCTAATTAAGTGTTGTGTAATTTTGGTTGTTATATTTTAATTGTTATTTATAGAAAATTATAGTAAATTATTATCAAACATAGTTTTTTTTTTAATTAATTGTTAAAACCGTTTGAACATGTTTTACTTATTTGTATTTCGAATATGTTGTTTAAACGTTGCCGTGTGAGATCATTGTACTTCTGTCTTGGATCGACCTGTAAAACAGTTTTTGTAAGTATTTTTACCATTGTATTTCGTTTAAGTCAGAGGTTCCCAACCTTCCTCTCGAACTGACTAACTTGTGTTTTTGAGTTATGACGTCACATTGTATTGTTTTTAATGGCAACTTCCTCCTTTTTCAGCAAGAGTATTAGAGGTCTACAACGTATTGTTTGCGAGATATTGGGATGTTTTTGGAAAGAGGCATACATCTGAATGAATGATCAACATTTTTTCTAAGGGGAACTGTACTATATGCAGACACGTAACTAGTGCCCACTCAACGATGTATCAATCAATCAAGTGTTCCATAAGCAATTAGTTATTAACGATAAAAAAATATATGTAGGTACCGCAAAAAAACATTATCCATTGAATGGCCCATCCAAATTATTTCTTCCTAGTTACATGCCTGACTATATGAACGCTGTTAAAAATTCCTGATTCAAAAAATCTAAACATTTCGTTTAAAAGTTTTCAGTCTAATAAAGATTTATACTTCCGTCTCGAGACGTAGGTAGAGGTCTGATTACCTGTTTCCTCAAATTTGTAAACAAGCTGGAGAAAGTCTGAAGTGAAAGTGTGCCGTAAATAAAACACGTAACAACACAACAAACTGCTTACTTTATTTTAAAGTTTTCAATTCCCTAATTAGATAATTGTATTAATTCTAAAAAACAAATTCAATCAAAACTTAAACCAGTTCCTTTGATATTTTCCTCAATCCAATTATCAAATCGTTTTGCCAACGTTGTCGACATATAATTCTTCCAATCACCGATAATACCTTTACGTATAAAATGTGTACCAGTACGTTGATAATAATCTTTACCATTACGATGATCTAATAATGCTGATAAATTACAACCACGATTGTCACGCATATTTTGAAAACTTAAAAATTCACATAAATCATCATATTGTTGTTCTGTGTATGATTTATTTAAAAAATCTGCAATTGTTTTTAATGTACCACGTAGATCACGTTTCATATCTTCATATTTCAGAAATAATACGTTTGATTCATTACGTTTATACCAAAATGTTAGATAATGTGGGAAAACTGGTCCCATTGGTGTTAAACCTTTCATTAATAAATTGCAGAACTCTTCAAATTCCACATTGAATTGATGGAGCATTTTGCAATGATTATAATAAGAAACACACATATCTTTTGGATTACGACAAGTATAAATTATCTAAAATTAAACATATTTAACTATTCCGAAAGTAATTTTATTTTTGATTGTAATAATTACTTTAGGTTTGATTGTATCGAGTTCTGTTGGCAAAAGTCCTAAAGGTAAGTGACTTTTAATATAACGTGGAGATTGAAGTTTATTGATATATTCAACGGAATTTTCACAGGCACTACCTATAGTCTCTTGAAATTCAATCAAAACTGACGACATTCTAAAAGTTTTCGAAAATTATTGTATTTTTATTATATATTTTAATGATATCGAGAAATATACTCAATTAGAGGTGCTCGAATTTGTTGTAATGTATTTTTTGCCGTTTCAAAATCTAAATTATTCCCTAACAACCAAATCATCTCCTGACACCATGTCGATCCTAAATTAGTTATAATCAAAATAATAATAATAATAATGGTAATAGTAATGTTGAAGTAATCACTGACCTGTTCGTGGAAAACTTAATAACCATACATCATCTTCACGAACTGGTGCATCTAATATTTGTTGTGCAATACGTGTATGAAATGGTGGTAATAAACATTGACCTGGATTAAATTCAATTAATGCCCCTTTAACACCGAAACCTTTATCAATAATATCAGCTTCATCAGGATCTAATTCGCGTACTGTATAACTACCACGAGTCATCTTTTATTATTAACAAATTATAGTAGACTGTGTGTTGTTGTTGTTGTTGTCTTTTTATAAAATTTCTACTACCATTGAGATAAAAACCGGAAGAAGTTTCATGTAATGTTGTTCCCCACTTGGAACCATTCTTTTCTCTCTTTCTATATTTTAACAACAAGTACAATAAAACGTTTTGTTGTAAGTATACAAATAAGGTACATATTTGCAAAACATTAGTGCGAATTTCTCTTTTTGTTATACTTTAATAAATGTTGATGAGACTTATTTTTGAAAACTCTTACGTGAAAGCATATATGAGTTCTACTTTTGTCTTAATGGAATTTTACTACGATTCCGGATGGAATAACCCAACAGCCAGGAGCATTTTATTTTATATAAATTCTCAAAAAGCAATATTAATGTTTTGAAAACACACTTAGGTACTTTAAATTCAAATATAATTTATTGAATTTGATATAAGATAAATATTTATAAGTGAAAGTAATTGAAAAGACTGACCATCTTTAAGTTTAATCCTCGCATTTGTATCTTGTTTTGAATATTCTTATATCAATCTTTAGACATTCACCTAATTTTCTTTCTAATTTAATATTCAAGTTGATACTACCAACAGAAAATTTTTCTAATGGAGTCTATAGACGTTTGAGGTTGTCTTATGAATAATTTATTGATAAAAAATCGAGTTAATGAACAAAAAATACTGTTAGAGTATACTTGAGCCTTACTTTCCCTATTCTGAATTAGACAACTTGACTTGACTAGTGCTGTAAAAAGAACAGCAAATTATTGCAGATGATCTTAAAGTCAAGTTGGTTATAACAAAATAGATGAAATATATTACACTCCTTTTATGCAGCCCACTTTCATTGCTCAATAGATAGAATTTCTATAAGTTCTGTACTGTTAATGTAATATTTCTAACTTTCTGTATTGTCCCAAAATACATTGTTGCAGGTTTAGACCGACAAATTTTACTAGCAAAAGTACAGTTTCTAGAATAGTGATACAAATATTATAATTACTTTCTAGCTTTAATTGTTCATAAATAAAAAGGCAGTACAAGCTTGCCTTCAAAAGAAGAATCTATCTTCCAGCTCTTGCTCTGTTGTTTCTCTTTCGTTCTAGTGATTAACCTTTCATCATATTTGTGACAACTTTCGTGTGTCTTTGACTGGTGGAATACGGAGGCTCTTCTACTAAAGCAAGGTTGCATTTACTGACACAGTCCTGTACAGTGCTCGAAATGGAAAATTTCACGAAACGGAACGTTATTTTACAAATAATTTGAAAAAAAAAACGAAGAAAATAGATGTTGCTTCTTATTTTATCGATATATGATCTAAATTACAGTAATTTCCATAAAGATCTATAAGTACGGCATTTTTTCATTCTTTTGCGACTTGCTGTATCACATGGAAAATGATGACCTTTTGCTAGCCATATATAAACGTAGTTTTGCGGGTTAAATTTTGATAAAGAAAGTCCGACACAGTTAATAAAGAAAAGTCTTCCGCAGTGTTTACGTTTAAAGACGTAAGGGGTTTGATATCTTCTAGAATATCTGCTTTTCCTTCATTCATTTGATAAAATAAAAAAATATCAACTCATTTCAAGAAATCGTCTAATACACATGCATTAGATCACTTAAAATAAAAAGAATGAAGGAAAGGCCTAAATGTCTTATTGTAACGAAGGATCAAAATTTATTATACCAACTGAGAAGATGCACGAAAGAGGACATATAATTGAGAAAAACTCCACGTATTGAGGGTTGCAATTTATGAGAATTTCATTATGTTTCAACTAATCATATTTTATATTATCTCCCGTCCACTCCAGTGCTAGTGTTAACAGAATTAAAGGCTGCATTCTTCCATTGAGACTGACACCACAAACAGGATTGTACCTAACATTTAGAATTACGAACCGGAACTATACTTTTGAAAATTTTACGAAACGGAACAGTGTTACATTTCGAGCACTGGTCCTGTATAGTTCTATGCCGTGTTTTCTGGTAACATTTGTAATTCTCTGTTCTATTTTTCTTATTCGTTACACACAGTACCCTATATTCTGATGAAGTTCTTTGAAAAACAAACAAATGAACCTTGATAAAATAGATAAAAAGTACTGTAAAAGTTGAGCACGTACGTATTGTATAACACTAAATTCAAGGTTCGATATGCATCAATAAACTCATCTGTAAACAGAGATGTTTCAATTGACGAAAATCTGATGAAATCGTCCTCTTTGATCGCTCATGAAAACAATTTGTATTGCAATTTTAATTCTTTTGGTAGTTTTTACAAAAAAATTAATAAAAACCCACGTACAAATTGGCATTAAAATATTTCAGCTCTTTCTGAAAAAAAAGCAACGGAAATAAAAATCTATTTGTTTTTTAGTAGACATCAAGGTTATCTAGAACTCTCAAACTATAGCACAGAAGTACGTTATAATGGAACAATTAACAAAAATACTGATAATTGAGCATAAATTTCGAAAAACATGAGAATTTTGCAAATTACAGTTTTACTTTATAAGCGTTGATTCCAACCCTATCAATACTTCTTAATTGTTTTACCTTTTTGATCACACTGTACATTTAAGACAAAAAACGTATTAAAATTGTATGTTGAAAAAAATACAAACAAAAACACTTCACCTAGAAGGTGATCTTTCACTTATTCGATTTATATAAAAGACACTAAATTTTGTAATTTCGATTATTTCGTTATTTTATATTGAACAAATTAAAATGGTGATTAACAATGAAGAATTTGATAAAATCCTTCAAAAAAACTTCACCAGCAGTTTTCGTAAAGGCTATATTACAGTTAAAGGTGTTACAATGCCAGTGAAATTTGCTGATATGCAAGATGAAATTGAAAATTGGGATGTTGATGAGCATGATATTTGGATTTGTAGTTTCCCTAAAACAGGTATTCTCTGTAAATTAATATTAAACTTTTAAATACTTATTTTATACAAAAAAAAAACAGGTACCACTTGGACCCAAGAAATGGTTTGGATGATTGTTAATAATTTAGATTTTGTTGGTGGTCAAGTTAATTTAGGACATCGTTCTCCATTTTTTGAGTGATTCCTCTAAACAAACATTAAATTATTTTAAATAAAGAAAATATTATTTCAGAGCTTCTGCACTATTCGATTACATTGAAATGATGGAAAACAATGAGAACTTTCAACCACCACCATTCTTAGCCGATTCTTTACGTTACATTAAAAATCAAAAAGGGAAGAAGCTTCTCAAAACACATCTCCCTTTCAATTTATTGCCAAAACAAATCAGAGACGACATTAAAAAGCCGAAAGTAAGTTGAGAAAAATGCTTATAATTTTTTTTTTCTGATAAAAATCCTGTGTAAAATAGATAATTTATGTTGCGCGAAATCCAAAAGATACTTGTGTCTCTTATTATCATCACTGTAAGTTAATGGAAGGTTATAGAGGAGATTTTGACGAATTTCATCAACTTTTCCTTGCTGGCAAATGTAAGAAAAAATCTATCTTTTGACAAACAATTTTATAATTCCAGTCAATTTTCAGTAACTTACACTCCTTATTGGAATCATGTACTTGAATTCTGGCAACGTCGTAATCAATCAAATATATTATTTTTAAAATATGAAGACATGAAAAATGATTTACCAAAGATAATACGTCAAGTTGCTAATTTTCTAAATCATCAACTAACTGATGAACAAGTTGAAATATTAAATAAACATCTCAGTTTTGAATCAATGAAAATGAATAAAGCTGTTAATTATGAAATGGTTGTTGAATTCAATCGTAAACATAAATTGATTGAATGTGATGGTACATTTATGAGATCTGGGAAAATTGGTGGTTTTACAGGTACCATGACAAAGGATATTGAGGAAAAATTTGATGATTGGACTACGGTGAATTTGAAAGATTCAGATTTTTCATTCTAAAAATACACTTTAAGATGTAAAGATTCAATTTTATTTTTTACAAACTATTATAATTTAAAGTTCATTTAATTGTCTCAAAATGACATAAGTTCGTTGATTTTTCATAATTCGTTATGTACATATTCGGTCGTTACTTTATATTCTTCTATATGGAAGCCTTCACAGATCTCTTTGTAATATGCCTGTAAAAAGATCGAAAAGTTCAATAGAATAATGTACAATAAATTTGTCTCTATTTTGACTTTGTCGGCTTTACTATAAACCTATCTTAGAGAGAAAGATGCTTTGTATTTGTGGCTACATCCCTAACCTTAGGCCAAATGTGTGAAGTCAAAATCCTCTTAATAAAAAGAAAGCAATCGATCGCTCTCACTACTTTACTAATTCTACGCGAAAATCACTGAAACGACAGTCAAAACAACAACAAATTTGCTGAAAAGGCAACTTACTTTACAGTTATGATCCTCAGTGATAATACTATACAAAGTCCAGAAAGACGTTCCAGTTTTCCCACTCAAAAACCAACTGAACATTAAACTTGTTGTTTTACTTAAGGATTGTCTTAAGCCTGGTAAACTGATGGATTTCTCATGCGAAGTTTTATCGTTCACTAAACACATAACATACCTAAAAATAACATTCTATTTAACAATACTTTCCAAATAAGAACTGATATTCTTTAACAAAATCTTTATCTCTTGTAAATGTAACAGAGATAGGGACTTTACTGCAGGATTGATTTTTACCGATCACATTGTGGTACATTTGTGGCAAATCGATAAGCCCGATTGACTCGTGCAATTGGTTCAATTATTTCTAAATTGATAGTATCGGCGATTTTATCTGATAATTGTCGATGATCACCACCAGCATGCACTTTTTGACTTAAACGAAGTAAATCTCGAATATATTCAACAGCCGGTTGGACATATTGTTTTGCATTTAAATCACGATTCAATTCACGTTTTGCAAAGTAATTAAGTAATGCTGTTAATGTTTCCACTGGTCGTATAGGATCAAACATTGTTGTTTTTGGATAGCCTTGACTCTTTAGATAACTGTTGAGAAAATGTTGAACATTATGAAGGAGCCTAAAAAATTTTCAATATAGAAAAAAAAATCAAAAAGCAAGATTCTTTTTACATTCGATGGATTTCAGGATTTGAATATTTGTCAAGGAAGACGGCAATTCGATCTGTCACCATTCGTATCCAATGTTTTCTAAATGAATGATTCTCCAACATATCAACAACACGCTGATAACTGATATTACCTTTATCATCAGCGAAAACTTTAATAAATTTCTCACCACCTAAAGTACTCAATAATCTTCTACCAGCTTCAGAATTCATAAAATGATCAAACAATAAATGAAATCTTTCTAATAATGGTGGTAATAGCCATGCATGATCTGAATGTTGTTTTTCACGTTGTTCAGCTTCTGGACCAACAAAAGAACTTAATGTTTGCATTAATAATGGTAAATATTCCATTATATTCTCTGTATTGCCTGATTGGCCCATATATGAGCCCAAAAATGATAAAACTGAATCGAAACCTATTTCTTCACTACCATGTGGTTGTTGTTGTGATTGACTGACTTTACTTAAAAGTGAACTAATTGTATTGATATCAATACCATTTTGATTTAAAACAGAACCAACATTTTCTAATAAATTCGCTGCATTACCATTTTGGGCTGCATTTGCTAATAAATCGCCCAAATGTTTAGCACCACCTGAATGTAAAAGATTATTAACTAAACCGCCGATATTTTGTAGATTTTGTTCTTTCAGTATTGCAGATGCTGCTTCTGAAAACGGATTGGCATCTTCAACTTCATTGTTGATAGTATCTTGAAGTGATTGATTCAAAATTGTTGATATGACTAGAATTATAAATAGGCGGTGATGGTTTGCCATTTATTATGTTTTGCTATATGAAATTAAAAAAAAAAAGAATATTAACAAAAGGATTATTATCAGTTATGAAATAATTGTAGGTAGAACTGATAAAAAACTAATTATCTTCAATGACATTTGAATCGTAAAACAATAAGATAAAGTAACTCGGTCGAAAAATATGCATGTAATTATCTAATGTTTTTACATTTTGTAAAATTATTTGTTAATAATTGGCATAAAGCGGTAACCTCCTAACTCGTTTTCTTATCTTTTTGTACATGGGTAGAAAAATGCCTTTATCATACTAAATAAAGAGTTTAGAGTTGTTTGTAGGGGGCAACGGTGGTATTTAATTAAATAAATTATCTCGGCTGTAGTGCGTATAAATCCGGCAATTACCGCCATCCAATACCTTGACATAGTCTTTGCTTTAAGCCTAATTTACACAGCACATAACAGTGACGTGCAATTTTATCCATGTCCATATTAAAAAATGACGTTACTTCAGCCACGTGAATAATAAAGCATTTGCTTTTTTATTATTACGGATATAATACGGATCAGACATGTTACGTTTTATTTTGAGCGACAGCCGAGTGCGACATGTGTGTTTACATTCGTTCTCTATAATCAATGCCCGATTGAAAAGTTACGGGTTCGCCAAAGTCTTAGATCCCACGCCCCCCCTTTGTATAAGTCAAACAATTAATTAAACTTTTTACCTATTTTTGGACTTGAACTACTGAGCCACTGTCTTAACCGGACTCTGGAGCATGTGTTGCTCGTCTACCGGCTTAATCCGGTAACGCTTACAATATATCATAATTTTGCTTGCCGGCGTTAGTGCAGCATATCTAATAGTAAAAAGCAAGCAAAAAATGAAAGAGATTGCAGAATGTGGATTTGGTACACTTTTACAACACGAAACTAAGATATGATAAGACAAATAGAGTATGACAGTGACCTCCTTTTTAAAAACTCCACTAAAATGTCTAGAAAATTGTTTGATAAGCTTTTAGACATAGTGTAGGTGATGAGTCATTAAAATCAATTGTTGTACAGTTTATTATTAGGGCCCCGCAACAGAAGCTGAATCCTATAATCTTCGATAAACACCAAAACATATACTTGTCGGCTGTCGCTATAAAAGTCGCATGCGATTTACTTTGACGTGCAACGTACTGCTTGTCGACACCGTTTGTCGCACGGAACATCGCACAAGTGTAAACACAGCTTATGATTGTCGTCCTCATCCATACTTTTAGAAACAACATTAACAAGACGTCACTCTACTATACTGATACCGATCGTACACATACCTGGCCGTGTAAATAGGCTTTATTATATAACAGAAAAAATCAAATTAATTGAAATTAATTAAAATTATTATAATTGAAATTGTTTCTAACGTAAGTCGAATGAAATTATTGTTTGAGTACAAAGTACGCAGGTAAACTATTTATTTAAAAATACTTAACAAGCGTGTGTTCTAATTAAGTCAGATTCATGATAAAATTTAGCAAACTCGTAGCCTTATACGTTTTTTTTTTTTAAAAAAACTGCTTAATATTAAGAATGTCATGTTATTTCTTTTGTGTAAAATTTGAACATTTTACGGTACATTGATTCAAATTTGTCTTTGTACGACGAAATTCCCGCTAGATGTTCGCAAATTAAATCAAATACAACATATAAGAAGGCAATTTAAAATATATCCCGCAAAAATTACAGTTATAATTTTAACATTTTCAATTATATGTTGTCATATCACTATTGGAAATTTTGCTGACGAACTAAACCTATTTTTTTTTTATTGTATTTGTTACTTAATCCTTTTCAAAGAATTATTAATGTTTATTTGAATAAAATTAAACGATTTAATAAAAACAATATTTATTTGGTTCTGTGTAACAAATTTTAAGTTGTCTATTTTGAAGTTGAAAATAAAAACAATATAATTACCTGCAAAATTCCACAAAATCTTTCAATTATTCTTTTTTATTGATGAAATTAACATTCACATGTCACAATTTATACAAATTTTATTTAATAATTTATAATAAAATAGGAGTAGAAAAGAGAATAAACCCCTACACTTGCTGAAAAATTCCAAACTGACTTAAGTCTGTTCGTTGTATGACGTACGTTCTCTAACTGTACAGTTACGGTACCTTAACAAAACACTGTATAATCATATTGAAATACCCGACCACTTTTAAAATAAAATTACTGAGTAGGCTGAGGACGACAACTTACCTGGAAATTTACTACTGGTCCATAAATATGATATGATAACAACGTTATACTGTCAAAGAATTCCAAAAATTCTAAATCATTCAAACAATAGCTCATTGTTTTTTATGTACGACTATGTAGGTTGTTCGACTTAATGACATTTGATAACGAGTTTAATTATTTTATCTGTTTTCTTTAATTTAATTTGTTGTTGATTTTCAGTTTATTATTATTATTATTATTGATCTTTTTTTTTTTAATAATTCAGTTGGTTTTGTGGTCTCATCCAGAATTGAAATCTCCAAGGTCTTTAGTTGATTTCAAGTTCGTTGGCCTCGGAACAGGGCTTATTTGAGTCAATGAGTGTGCTTAGTGGCCGAAAACCACCATAAATATTTTGGCAAAATAGCCTGTAATTTATTAAATACAAGCTTCTTACACAATCAAAATATAACTGTTCTTGGATTAGTTAATTAACTAATTAATTAATTAGTTAAGAAAAAAGATGCTT
Source organism: Lydus trimaculatus (assembly GCA_037414755.1). Classification (NCBI taxonomy): domain Eukaryota; kingdom Metazoa; phylum Arthropoda; class Insecta; order Coleoptera; family Meloidae; genus Lydus; species Lydus trimaculatus. Next base: position 15,375 of record JAZBGY010000231.1, on the reverse strand, counting down.
AATATAATTGGTATGATTATTTAAACTATTGTTATGTCATTGGAAAAGGTCAATGTTTCCTATTCAATATTCAATGTTTACTATTTAAATCATTTGTTGTAATTAACACCTGTTATGTTAAATAATGGTGAAAATCTATTTACGATAATAAAATAACAAATAAACAATGAAAAGCAAGACTTTATTAAATTAATTGTTATTAAATGAGAAATTTCATTTTAAAAAATACGTGCTTTTATACGGATATGGACGGATTTTATAGCATTTTGAGATAAATAAGCAAATTAAAATATTTTTATTTTTTCTTGATACTTTTACAGACCCATTCCATACCATCACGAACCCCAACATTTTCAATAGCTGTACAAGCTTGTATTTGCCATGGACGATCTTTAATTGATGATAAATTCAAAGCTTGTGCTAATTCAGCAGCCGTTAAAGCTTCTGGAAGATCTTGTTTATTTGCATATACTAATAATGGTACATCTTGTAATTTATCATCATTTAATAATTCATACAATTCAATACCAGTTTCTTCTAAACGTCTCTTATCAGATGAATCTACTACAAAAATCTTGAAAAAGAAAATCAATCAATAAGTACCTACTTATGGGAAATAATTAAATGTTAATGAAATATAAATACCAAAACATCAGTATTTTCAAAATAATTCTTCCAATAGGGACGAATTTTACGTTGTCCACCAATATCCCAAACATTCAATTTAAAACCATCAGTAATTACTGATTTTATATTAAAACCAGCTGTTGGTGTGATATGATTGATATCTTCAGAAGCTAAAGTTTTTAAAATTGTTGTTTTACCAGCATTGTCTAAACCTAATAAAAGTAGACGTAGTTCGCGTTCCGGAGCTGCTCTTAATTTACGTAAAAGCGATAGTAAACCCTATCCAAAGAAATAAATATGTTGAAGATTTTTAAGTTAAATGGAACAATTTAGGAATTTTTGGAAAAGCTGTTGTGGAAGCTGAACTTAAGCGTGAGGTGAGAATTTAACTCTAAATGTTATTTCCCTTATGTCCACAACCGGGTACTCGAGTACCTCTTGAAAGTTGTTTTTTTCTAAATATTCATTTCATTTTAAGCTTTTTTCCAACCTACATTTTCTTATCACTTTTATGTCTTGTCATTGGTATATGAAAGCTTTGCGTTAGCGACTCAAGTACTGATGTGTTGCCCAAGTGTGCAAGTTTTGTCGTATGATGTTTCAGAATCTGCGGAGTTTAAGTTCTAGCTTCAATTATGGGACTAACAAGCTTTTCATTCAGCTGCGTCTACCGGATTTGATGCGTTTTATTTTTGAAGCATTTTATTATCTTCATAATAAGTTATCTAAGACGCACGCCGGGCAATATGGACGATATGATGAATTGTAAGGTATATCTTATCAGAAGTTGATCCATTTTATCTATACCAGTCTTATACTTACTGTGGTGGCAAATAATCGAAGGTCTCTTCCCTCTCATTTTCTACTCTCTTATCTGCATACACCATAAAAGAGTATTTTTCTCTGTCTATAAAAACAGTCATTAATTTGGGAATATATGATTTGTTTGTTTTTTTTTTTATTAATAGAAGAACTAGATAACAATGGTGATTGTTATTGATTCCAAGGAAGAAAATATTAAACTAACAGTAAAATAGTGAAAAATTGCTCATACAATAGCTTTCTCCAGATCCTTTATTTACAGGTCCCCTCTTATACTTATGTACTAACTGGGCTAAGCTCAAATGCACGATTGATCCAAGGGTAAACCAAACATTAAATACTAAAGAGGAGTCAAATTTGTTAAGACTGCCGTATTTATACGTAATATACTGTAAGTTGTTCTACCATTCTTTCACTCTAGTTAGTATCGCGTGCGTTTCGTTTTTTTCTAAATTGTATAAAATAAATCATAAGTATTTTCGGCGCCTCAGGTTGATTATTTTAGTAATTTTGGAATTGGATACCCGAATCAGGGCGGGTCTGAGGGCAAACTGTCGGTACTCCTGTACACACAGAGAAATTAACAATAGCCAGAATAAGATTACCCATGTAGATTCAAAAAGCAAACCTAATTACTTGCGGTTTGACAAAAAATTTTGTTTACATAATATTTAGTTGAATAAAAGAAGAGTCCCACTATTCTATGATTGCTCTTATTTTCAGTATAACTTTACTCGATATTCCTTCGCCGCCAGGCTTGCCAAGAGGATGGAACAACAGGCACGAATTATAGCAGGGCCCAGGATAGAGAGGATCCCGGAACGAATCGCGACGTCGTTGTATTCATATTGAAACGCCATTTTTTGGGGACCGTGGAAGAATATAACCGACGCTCAGCCAGCAGCCTCATTCCCCCCACTGTACAGATAATAAATCTTTTTACAGATATCGTGTATTTTAGACCATCTAATTGCAATTTTACAAAATGATGTGTCCAATTACAGCCAGTTATCTAAACATATTTACAGTATTTAAAAAAATACAAAATATGAGTAATCTACTGGTCCAATTGAGGATTTTTATTTGGCTCTTGTGGTTAAAATACTTAAATTGTGCTCTCTTGTTTGTCGATTATATTCATATTCATGAGCTTCATAAACCCATGGCCATTTTAATCTTATCAGTTACGTTAGTAATACAATTTCTAATTTATTTATTGACTAAACTAAATGCTTCGGATAATACACCAAAAATAACGCTATATTTTCAACTAACTTTATTTGTCATTCTGGTGGATAAAAATGTATTCATTGCATTAAAACAGTCAAAACTGGAAGGTAGCGCAGAAAAATTTTGCATCAGGCCCCGAATATTCTTGGACCGGCCCTGATCCAATTACCCTGCTCCTGGTCAACACTGGTTATAGTTTTGGTTGTGGGCATAAGAGTTAAGCAATGTTTAATTATAGTGAATGATTAAGCATTAAGAAACTGTGAAAAATAAAGATTTTAGAAATAACTACAGAAAGCTAAAAATTGTGAAGCAATGGTCAATGGTTATGTTTTTTTTTTGTATTAGAGCTACAATTAGGTAGTGAGTGTTGACAGTAAAAGTTGCCATAGCAACCAACTGTCAGTTTACATAACCTCCAATAGTTTTGTGATTTTCAAAAACTCTTCTACAACTCTTTTTTTCAGTAATTACAATTATTAATAATTAAATATAAAACTTATACCATTTTTCAATTATTTTCAGTTGTCTGTTTATGAAATTGTTGGGTAAATCACTTTAATTGTTGAGAAACTGTATGTCACACCGTTACTGTCAACAACAACAACAAAAAAACACCCCCGAAACAAATCAATACAATGAAGGTGTACTTTAACGGTAGTAATATTCACCAGCAATTCTCAACTAGTGGAAAATCAATCGACAAATTCACTAATTTTACGTTAGAGAATTTATGTGAAATTGAGGTTAGTTATACGTATAGTGTATTGTTGGTTGCCAACAGTCTACACATTTATGGCGGGAATCCGGATCAACAACCAAAAATTATGAATTTTCCACAACAAATTAGACAAATCTCATGTAATGATAAACAAATATTAATTCTATTTGGGAATAATGATTTAATAAAAATATGCAAAGATAATTTGGACAATATAAATCATTTAAAGTTTGTTGAAAATAATGGAGAAATACAACGAATTTCTTGTGGTTGTAAGATAAATATTGCCCAAACTATTTGTGGGAAATTCTACAATATACCAAATAAATTAGAATTTGAAAATAGTGAAATTATTGATATACAAACAGGACGGGAGCATTGTCTCTTATTAGATAGTAGAGGAAATGTTTATTCTTTTGGTATTGGGAGGTATTTCTCATCTCAATTTTTGTTAATTTTAAAATGATTGATTATTACGATTTTATTTAAAAGTCGTGGACAGTTGGGTCATGGTAGTTTAGATGATGAATTAGAACCAAAACAAATCGAAGCATTAGCTGGTATACAAATCAAATCGATTGCATGTGGTGGTTGGCATTCATGTGCTATTAGTAATGATGGTGATTTATATATTTGGGGTTGGAATAGTAATGGACAATTAGGTATAAATGATAAGAAATTTACAACAATAGCATTACCACAAGTTATTGATGATTTTGGTGATAAAAATGTTAAATTTGTTGCTTGCGGTGTACGACACACTATCATTCTTTTAGGTATTTTATATCTCTCAATTATCAATCCAAATATTTAATTTTATTTAATGAATTTTTTGTAGAAACTAATGAGCTTTATGGTTGTGGTTGGAATAAATATAAACAATTAAAATCGGATGATATTGAAGTTTATCAAAAAATTACGCTCTTATATCAATTCAATGATGATAAAGTTATAAGACTCAAGTGTGGACCATGGAATTCACTTGTATTATGCCATGATTAAACACGATATCCAGTACCAGATCTAAGAAATTCTTAAAACATTTTGAATATTGAAACTTTAAACTATACAATAATTTTTCTAACTGTTTAGACTGAAATCAATTCCCATACACGCAAACGTTACTGAAAATTAACGCGATATTCCAATATATTGCAAAATGTGAGGCGATGAGTGATTACGCTGTTCTTTTATATTATTCTTATTATCGTAGATGCAAAGATTTTTCTGTGGAAAACAACAGCAATTGTAGATTTCCGATAGTAGCTATACCAAGAACAATATTTTTTTTATGATGCTTCTGTGAAATGTTTTCTGAAGTACTGGGATGATTTGAAAACTGTACAAACATGAGTTTTCCTTCACTTGAATAAATCCATTAAATGCTTATTTATTCATATTAATTAAAATGTATCCAACCGATCTTACAGACACTCTGTTTCTTAGCGACTCATCTCTTATGCATTGTACAGTCGGGAGCAGATAAATTTTAACGTCTCTTGGAGTGAAATTTTGCCCCTTTTACATAGATTGAACTGTTCTTCTACCATTGTTAGTATTGGGATGAACCGAACCCACATTTATTGCTTTACCTACTTTAACGAATAGTAGCTATTGAAGTTGGACCATAAATAAAATAAAATGAAATTATATTCAAAAATCTAAAATCCATTGACCAACGTGGTGTTTATAAACTAAACTGTTGTTGCGGTAAATTTTATATCTGCAAAGCCATGGTGTAAAAAAACATTTAAGGTGCATTAAATATTTATCATTAGATAAATCCACATTTGCCAAATATGTTATATCTAAAACCATAATTTTCGAATGAAAGAAATTTAAATTACTATCAAAAAATTGCATTTCGGCATGTTATAGCTGATAGAAAAAGATAAAGTGTAATTAACGGTTAATTACCTATAGCTTAGAGAATGCATAAAAAATTATATTTTCCTGAATTTCACAAATTATTCAATTTGGTTAATTCATATCATAAGGCCCGCGTACGTTTTTCCGGGCTACATCGCATGGCGTTGCTAAAATTAAAACTTTCAATACAAGATCGACTCCATTTTTTATTTAAATGCCAGGCATGGGGGTGTGGTGTTATCTTATTTCAGGTACATCAATAAATCGTCTCCTTCATTGTCTCGGTACCCGACACATTGCTGTTCTCTTCAAGTAAAAGTCTGGTTTACACCATACAATCCTTACCGTTAAAATTTATCTGCTCCCGACTGTACATCTGGTTACGCTCAGCCCTATCTAATACATGTGTAGTAATTCTCAGGTCACAACGAAGTGATTCTAGTTTGTTCATATAATAGTCATAAAAGGATAGCTCTGTAGAGTTGTTACTTCTTATTGAGCGAATGAAAATACATGTATTTACTTAACTAATTACCAAAGTAAAGAAAGTACTTTACATTATCTGGGAGGTGTAACTAATACTACGAACTCCATAGTGTAGTGTATACTTAAAAAAAAGTGTGAATAAGATGTAGACAATAGATGTACACTCGATATTTTGTATGTAGCTATTTACCAGACTTTTTCGTAGAGAGCTGGCAACTCTTGTATGATCATCTACTGAAAAGCCCTAATTAATCAAAATTTCTTTTAAATTTCGATAGTCCAAAATCTGAAACTTTTCTAACGATAGGGATGAGAGGATTTCAAAGTCCCGTAATCGAGAATTTTGGAAGTCATCGTAGTAACAAGACAAATGGTATTATTTGCGAAAAATGCAAAGGTATTTTGGCAAACGCATTTCAGATTTACCTTGCACATTAAGGTCGCTTCTTATCAATGCTCATTGTTAGTGGCAAGTGAGCATGCTTGATATATAGTTAATATAAAACAACAGACCTTTGTTTACTTTCCTTTGAGTTTCATGGTTACTACTTCTATTTTATCAGTAAGTACTACCTGAAGTCTGTCATCCTTTAAAAAAATTCCATTTTTAATCACTCCAAATTAAACAACTATTTAATTGTAGCTGCTACATTTAGTACACGATTAATTTATTAAAGTACGTCGTATTTCTTATGTACAACACCATATGATCCAAACATTATTTCAACTTTGCCACACATGAATGCAACCTTTTCAATTGCAATTTCGAATTAATTTTTCTTTTAAATTTTGATCGTTCATTTTATCATAGCAAAAGCTTCCACTTAACAGTAAGTTGACGACTGACTGTTCAGAGGACCAAGGAAGAAGCTACACCATTTCGCTCGACCCCTAGAGGGTAGGATGTGGTAGGTAAAAGAATTAATATTGATAATAATAGAACCATGAAATAAAACAACTATGAACATTTTAATGTAGTCCACAGTATAATAAATACTGGTATACTTCAGAATTACATTATAAATATACAATGTGTATGGTTGTTTTTTTTTTATTTTTTGTGGTTTTTAAAATATTTTCTGAAAATAACAATTTCCCACAAAGCAATTGTTCAAACATCCAACTTTTTATATAATAATAATTAATAATTAATCAATAATTAATAATAATAGTAATAATAATAATAATTAATAAAACATGATTTACAATTCACAGATATTTACGAACAAGAACACGTTGTATTTCAGGAAAAATGCTAGAAAATTCCTTTTTTGATTGTAGCACTTACACTACAAAAATTTTGATAATTACATTGGAAAAAATAATAAAAAAATATTATTATTATTTTGATAAATAAATAGACTTTTTGTATTAATAATCCAGCCTTTTTCCTTTTACATATGAAAATACAACAAATTGATATAATATATCCACGCTAAAAGGCATTTATAGTCACAATTTTATAATACGAACGATTTTCAGATTTTAAAATCACTCCAAGTTGCGATTTTAGAATCTTTTAAATTTTTATTCATTTATTTTTTTCTTCAAATATCCTAAAATATTGTCAAATAATGGAAATATTTCTAAACAAAATTTCATCTGAAAAACTATTCGAAATGTGTTTTGATATATTTTATTTTTATTTTTTTGATATTTCAGATATGAATCGGTTGATTTGGTCCCAGTGTATGCAACAGTTCCTTTTGTTTCTCTAATATTAACATTTTTGATTATTTTATTATTTATTTTTTTCTATTTTTCAACTGTGTTGTTGTGTACTTGTGTGTGATTATGGCATATTTTAAAATCGTGTTGTTATATATTTAAACCGAAACAATTACACAAAAAAAACTAATTTTGAAAATTTAATCAGTCTTAATCGAGGAGTTTCACCGATCACAATTTGCAAAAATTTCTCAATTTTTTTTTACCAATTTTCAATGATTTTTTAAATTTCGTATATAAGAGACTAGACGAAAAAAATTACGCACCAAAAAACAGGTACAAAAAAACAAACAAACAAGAAGACACTTTTTGGTGTTTGGTGCTTTTATCATTATTCCGAATTATTATATAATTGGTTTTTAATAAAACAAAAATTTTAAACAATAATAATAAGAGAGAGTTGCATAAACTGATAGCGCCAACAGATTTCGTTGTTAACAACAAAATGATTTCAACGTAAAAATTATGTTCAAGTTTCCAAATATGCCATGTTTTTTGTTTTTAAGATAAAAATCCTGTCTATTATTATTTTTATTTTGATATTTTTTTTTTTGAGTTTGAACCTGTTATTTGCTACCACATTAATGAAGAGCTAAATTTGTTATTAAAACAAATAATTGAGGAATGGGTGGATTGATTGCAAGAATAGGGAACAGACTACGATTATTTTTAAAAAACTACAATTACAATAATTACGTACTAATTCAAATCTTAAACTATCTATTTTACGTGTGGTTAGTTTAAGTGCCATCACCTGGTTTATTAGTGTTCCATTTTATTATTATTAATTCTTTTTTTATTACTATTTCATTCATTTTCAATAATTATTATAATAAACCTTGTACTGTTAAGTGTCAAAAATTATACCACATACAATAATTATTTCTCATCGTATCCACTATCAACTACTTAAGTATACAAACTCTGGATAAATCTACAAAGTGTATTTGTGTTTTACACAAATCAAAAACAAATAAATTATTATAAAGAACCACCAGTCGACACACTACTTAATTTAATTAATTAATTAATTAATTAATTAATTAATAATGAAGAATTGATGAAATCGCTATTTATTTATAATAAACAAATCTCATCAATCTTATATTCAGGTTTATTTACGTATAATAAAGTGCTTTCTACAGATACAAAAAAGAAACAACTGCTCCCAAATTGCAATAGGGATTAGTTAACTTAATTGATTAACTAATTAATTATTTAAAAAGTAATAATAAGACTTAGAAAACCTACAAATATATTGCAACATAATAACAAACAATTACATAATTACTATTATTGTAATAATAAAATATCAACTTTTACGTAAACAAGTCATTTATTATTGCTCTTCATCAATGTGATTAAATGTGGGCAATTGTGTGTTTCTTTTATTTTGTGTATGAGTGTATGTGTGTATGTGTGTGTGTGTGGATTTTTCAACTATTGTTTCTTTGTGGTTGGTTTTGTTTTGTTAACGAATTCAAAATAAACAGAAATTTTTGTAAAACCGAAAAAAAACTGTCAGAATTTTTTATAATAATTACCGATTTTCTCAATTAATTAATTTTTATTAATTCTGCAGGCACACGAACATTCAAGTGCGCTGAAATATTACTATATACACGATTTCTTTTTCATTCTTATAATAATAATGTATGTATGTATATATAAAGCAAAAACTTAAGTCATATATTGTTTGTTTTTATCACTAGATGATAAAGCTAAAAAAATAACTAAAAATTAATTAACAAATACGTTTGATAATATAAAAAAAAAATTATTAAAAATTAATATTGTATAATATTGTTGTTGTGTAATTGTAAAAAAATAATTATTAGGAATAGAAACCTATAAGAAAGTCTTGTACTTTGAAAAAGCTACAATATGTGGAATGACAAAATTATATTAAAACAAACAAAAACTAACAATGAAACATAAAAATTAATAACTAACATAATAATAATAATAATAATAAAATGTTGGTCCAACTTCCCCAAAAAAAAAACAAAAAAAAATACTGACAATATTGGTGGAAATTTGCAAAAAACAAACACAAATCGCTCCGCTGTTTCTATAACAATTCAACAACACAAAAATTCTCTTAAGGCGTATACTTTTTCGTTAATTTTAAAATTTTTGAAAGAGCAATACACTGTTTTTTTTTTGGACCACGTGATTTATGCACAAAAACAAAACAACAATTATCACAATTATATATATATGTATATAAAAAAAAAACAAAAAAAAAACAGGAAAAAATTGCACAATTGGTGGCACACTTGTGTTTCTTTTTTCTAAATTTTTATTTTTCATATTCAATTTACCCGAACATTAATAAGCCAAATATGTGTTTTTTTCTTTTCTGTTTTATAAATGGAAATTGAATCGAGCAATTGATCCAATTAATAAAAATACGAATAGTTCGAATAATTGGCAAGCGCAAAAGTGATAAAACACACAAACATTTAAAAATACAAGTGTTTAAAACCTTATCAACTATTTTTTTCTCAATTAGGAAGCTTAAAGCTTCATGATGAAAATTAAATTTGTGTTAAAAATACATTGTTGTATTGATCAACATGTATTTTCCTGTATCTATACGTGACTTATGATTGGGGAAACAGTTTTCTCCAATCTTTAAATCTGTGTGTTGTTTTATTTTTGAATTAATTTTTTTTTAATAATTCAATTTCTAATTGTTGCGAATAAAAAATCTGGCACATATATGGTTGGAATGTTTTGATTATTGTTTCTGTTATTCATTTTTATCTTTTTTTTTTTTTTTAAAATTGAATTGATCATCCAAACGATTCTCTACAAATAGATGAAAAAAAACAGTCGTGTTTGCTTTTTGCCATTATTGAATTTATTCACCAATTTTCATTTTTATGAAAATCAATTGGATCATCAAACGATATGTATGAAAAAGCATACCATATGTACAAATATCTCTTTAATTTTAAATAACTGCAACTTTTATCTTTTAAAAATTTCAATCATTGGTCCAACTTAAATATGTGTATGTATGTGTATATGTATGTATTTATTATTGAAAAACTGTAGAATCTGTTTTTGGTTTTGTTTGAGTCAGGATTACTGTTGTTGTTTTATTTTTTTTTGTTGTATAAAAACAGATCCGGACTCTTATTTAAACTGTCGGTATCGGTTTGGTTGTGGTTGGTTGTAGTAGTAGTTGTAGTTAAATCTGACTGACGGTTGTTGAAAATTTTTAAGGGATTTTTGTGGTTTTTTTTTTGTTATTCACGTCAAAAAATAGGGGTGCTGTGTGTTGGGAATGAAGCGTTTAAACTCTACCAGGAGTTCAATCTTTTATCTCTCTGAACAAAATAGCTTCCATATTATTTTTTCTTTCAAATATATAATATATTTTTAAATATATTCTTATATGCTACCTAATATTGATGTAAATATATATAATATTATGTATATACCATCTAATTGCACTTCATTGTCATAGAATTAATAATTTTTTTTTTCTTAAAAATAAAGAAAATGCAAAAAAATCAACAAAAATTACAACTGGAAAACTGTTACAGTTAACCAGTGATACTATTATCATTTTTTTTTAAACTACTGCTATTTAATTTTTTTTTATTTTCTTTAAATATAATATTTTTAAGATATTTTTAGAGAAAATATACATCAAAAATTTTGAATAAATCACAGATAGATATAATTTTTTTTTTAATTATTTTTTTTCAATTCTGGGACAATCCCAAGGGTTTTTCGATATTATTTAATAATATATGAACGTGTTTTCTTATCAATCATCAAAGCAGCATGAAAACATGTAATCGCATGAATTTTATACAGTTTTTTTTTTTTTGAGGTATACGCCACGTTGAAGACACATATAGAGAGTACATTGATGATACATTATGAAGATTTCTTTTGCCAAAAAACACCGAACAATAAAACACATATTTGTGCATGATAACCAAACCGAATTTGTTTTTCATTAAAATTTGTTATTCTTATAAACAAACAAAAATTACCAAAAATTGTCTTTTTTTTATTGATATAAAAAGAATAATAATAATAATAATAAAACAATGGAATGTTGTTAAGAGAAAGAGAAATTCTAGTTTGGTCATCTTGCAGGAACGGTATGTATGATTTTATGTGAATGAGAATACATCTTTTTGTATAATTTTTCTTTAAAGTTAGAAAACATCAAATGTACAAATCACTGCTTTGATGTTTACCAAAAATACTATTTTTAATTACTAAAAAACAATTAATTAGTAATAAAAAAATAAATTGGAAAAAACAATAAATAATGATCAACAAACACCGTCATCGAGCTCGTAAAATTTTCACTTTACAACCACGTTTTAATTTTTCTTTGTTTTCCCTAATAAATTATTACACATCCTTTATTTATTTATTTAATTAATTATAATAATATAATCTTTATTTGTTTCAGTATAAAAATCTCTCACTTACGATAGATAGGTGTCAGTCTTGAGGCGCATCGTTATCCGAGGCACTTCCTGTTAGACCACCATCGCTAACGCCATTCCGTTCTGTATCCGGTAATAATTCCCGAAAACGCATCAGCATTTCAGGTTGCAAATTATCTGGATTAGCCAGATCTTTCTTCAGATATATACGTGGTGGTGGTTGTTGTTGTTGTTGTTGTAGAGGACTTATCATCATTAATCGTTCATCATTATCTTTTAACGATTTCTTATCAGATGAATCCTCTTCATTTGAATCATTCGATAATTCAATTGTCGGTAGTTCATTTGAAGAACCAATTGGATTTGTTAGCGAATCGGAACGCTCGTAATGTAATAGAGGAGAACTATCTTGTTCTCTGGATGCTAAAAATTCAATTTAAACAAAAGAAAAAAAATTGTTAGAAATTGTTAAATATTTTTAATATTCAATAATTACCTCCTGAGAAATTAAGGGGACTACTACTACCTTTTCTATAAGATTCATCCCCCGAACTATTCGGTTCTGTTAATGTTGGTTTTGTTAATGGTGTCAGTCGACTATTTCTACACAACTGTTCCAATAGAGCTTTATTCGACATATTCTCAGGTGCAACATTTTTGTCTTCTTTCGATGATTTTTCTTCAGGTGTTGGTACACCTTGTTCTAAACTGGATCGAATAATTCCATCTAAGAAAGAACCATTCGATGCTACACCATCTAATAAAGATTCAGCTATTTGTCGGGCACTTTTAGCTAATGCTGGTGTTGCTGTATTAATCGGTGATGTTGTATTTTGATTTACGGTTAATGATGATGTTGTTGTTGCTGCAGGTGCTATTGCTGTTGTTGTTGTGGTGGTGGTTGTTGTAGTTGGTGGTGTTCTTGATGAATCCTCTTGTAGTTTCTGCATCATTTGTGATGCGAAAAATTCAGGATTTGGTGGGAATGGTGGTGTTGTTGGATTCCTAGCAAAATCAATAGGAATGTGATAACCTGGATGTGGCCAAAATGGAAACGGTGCAGCATTATAACCAGCCAATGGTGCCATTCCTGGTTCACCAAATATTGGTAATTTCATACCATTTGGTGATGTGGGTGGGAATTTTTGTGGTGGTTTCATTGGACCCCCTCCACTACTATTATTACCACTATTATTTGTTGTTTTTAATTTCTCTTGTGAATTACGTATATCGTTCTGTTTTAAACTGGCAATTTTTTCATCAACAGGATTTGGCTTTGGATCGCGCTTTCTCGGTCTCATTAAATGTCGTTCTTTCACTTTATACTCTAATGTTGAATGGGGTACACCGTAATAACTACCCGCCCGATGTACAGACATTTCACCGCGTTGCACAGCCCGAACAGCTTCGACGAGACTGTCTCTATCATAATTACGATATTTACCACGTTTCGGACGTGTCCCTTTACCACCTGCTTGTGATGCCAAATTACTACCACCACTATTTGACGTATTCGGTTGAGATTTATTTTGTTGATGATGTTGGTGCTGCTGCTGCTGGTGTTGTTGGTGTTGTTGCTGATATGGTGGACGTGTTAAATCTTGAGTTTTTATAACAGAAATTCCACCACCTAATGGTGGTGTATATGTACCTCTTTTATAATCCATTTCCATAAGTGATGGTTGCGGAGGTGGTGGTGGCCTTCGAGCCGGCTCTAAATTCTGTTGAAATTTCTGGCTAATACTTTGAGCTATAACATCTTTAACATCTTTTATCGTCATTTTTGCTGATAGAATTGGTGGTGAATTTGATTCATTTGTTATAATCGGTGGTGATACGATATTATTTGTTTCCATTTGATTTCTATTAAATAAATCACATCCATTCTTACTTGATGTCGGCTTGAAGGACGGAATTTTTAATATCACATTTGATGGTGATTCATCTGTCTCCATATCAGATTCAGATCGTACACGATCTGGTTTATTACTTGTTACAGAATTTGATGGACTTGGTCTCATCAATTTCTCAGTTTCACCATTGTTTTGTTGTTGAATTTTCAATTGGTCGTCTGTTATGATACGTTTTAAAAATTCCGGCACAACATTACTTAAAACAGTACTGTCTAAAGCTTTTTGATTTGTTATTAGATTCTGTGAAGCTAATAATAAATTTTGTATATATGGTCCTAATTCACTATGTTCAATAGCCCAATTCTCTTGGCCACCATCTTTACTTTTCTGCATAGCATTCTTTATAACATCTACCGGTATTTCCATATTTGATAAACGTAATATATCACATAATGGTGCTTGCAATGCTTTCTCAACTTCTTTTTCTTCTTCAGCACCTGATAATTCCTTATCATCATCCATTACTTCTTCTTCTTCTATTTTTAATGGTGCTGTTATGGAACTATTTAAATGTGATTCACGTTCCCTTTCTAATGCAAGCTTATAAACTTTATTCCGTAATGTTGATCTAGGTATACCATATATAACAGCTGCCCTTCTTGTACCCAATTTGCCAGATTGAATATCTCTTAAGGCTGCTTGTAATTCATCTTCTGTATAAGTACGTCGACTGGCCACTGCTGACATTCTAGGCTTCGCTCTAAAATCAGAACTGAAATTATAGATCTTTATGAGTGAGTGTATTGTTAAAAGCTTTTTTTGTTTTCGTATTAACAAAAAAAAAATCACAAAACACTAATTGGAATTTGATGAGTTTTCATAACGTTATCGACAATCTCTTCATTTCAATTGACATATAAGTCGATCAGTATTCATTCAAATACAATTTGTGCACATTCAAATTCCTGAAATGCCTGTCTGTTAATCTTTATTAAAACAAATTCAATACCCAACAGTAGTATCAGTTGTATAATAAATACAACAGTGTTGTTATCGAACTTCTTTGGGAAAATGTCGATTTAGCGACAGAATTATTTAAAAATGTAGATACATAATGGTGTTGGAATGTTTATTTAAAAACAACTAAAACAAAAAAAAACATAAGATGCCCTTGTTTTCTCGAAAGAAAAAATTGATAAATTTATCTCTGCTAAAATTGTCGTCAATTAGAAATTAATGTCAATGTATTTCTCATAGGCACAAAAATTATTTTAAACTAGGACAAGGGCGATGCTTATACGACTTTATCAAATAACCATAAAAACAAATTTCTATTAGTTACAACAATTTCTGAAAGTCAATTGCAAGAAATTTTTCTACGATAATATAATCTATACAATGTCCCATCGAAAGCATTGCGCAGATTTCTAATAAAAATCTGGATATTTTTTATAAAAACCGTTCGATTTATCAAGGCTACAAATGTGGAAAAAATCCACTTGACTTGTTTATTTGTAAAAAAATATATCTCTCTCCATATGTAACGAGAACGATAAAAATTGTTTTTTTGGTTACGTGAAACAACATTTTGACGTAACAACAATACAATCTAGAC
>JAZBGY010000230.1:62368-84099 GCA_037414755.1 Lydus trimaculatus | reverse complement strand
CTGTAATGTTCTGGATTCTATCTTTGTATCTACAATAATTGATAAGCCATAATAATACACAAGACATTGATAAAATCGAAGCAGCATGTAGAGCATACGTGTACGAATTAGTCTTATCATGGATTAAACCTAGAAAGTAATACGTATAATTATGAGGAGACAAAAAAATCTAATCAAAAAATACCAACCGATAATCGGTCCGATTATTAACGATAATCCTCCAGTTAATAACATATTTAAACCATTAGCAGCTGGTAATTTTTCCAATGGTACAAATTTCGGTATAATTACTGATTGATAAACAGCTTTTGTACCTCTAGCAATACCTAAAAGTATTGCACAAGCAAATATTGTTATTTTTGAATTATAACAAATTGCCATCACTGTAATATAGAAATAAAACTACAAATTATCATTATATTCGATTTGAATATATATACTCGAATTACATTGGAAATTGCAACACCAAAAAGGGGTAGGAATTGCCCAAAGTTGTCAGGAACATTTTTATTAATTGGTTGGTTTCCCCCCTATTCCTTACACACTCTCCTAACCTTCGTAGCATCGTTTCTATCAGATGGTCGATTTCCTCTTGGGGTATTGTGTCCCAAGCAACCTGTAATTCGTGCTGTAGAGCTTGCAATGCCTGCGGAAGCTGCAGCAAGTTCCTCAGTCTACTCTCTATAATGTTCCAAACATGCTCGAATGACATTACCCTCTGCAAATCGGTCCATAGAATGTCTTGCAATACGAGGACGGGCACTATCCTGCTAGAAAAGTGAGTCTTCCAACTGCCCAAGAAATGCCAAGAATATGGGATTCTACCACCTCATCCACATATCGCTGGACGGTTATATTGCCTCGAAGGACTACCAAACAAGACCTACTCCCATAAGTTATAGCACCCCATACAATAATCCCCACAGTTTGGTCAACAGGCTTCGTAACAGAAAATGCAACATTGCGACGTTCCGCACGTCTTCGTCTGACCGTCATACGTCCATTATGCATCTCCAAACAGAACCGAGATTCATCACTAAATACCATCCTATGCCACACTAGGTTCCAGTTCAGTCGCAACCTACACCCCGCCAAACGGTGTGGCCGATACGATTGCAAGCCGAAAGTTCTGATTTTGCGGTAAATCGTTCGAAGGGTTACAGGGCTACCTTTGTTAGCTAACCATTGAGAAACGGTGTCTTGTTGCTATAATACGAAGATAGCGGTCCTGCATCTTATTTGTTCTTCTTTGTCCCCCGGTTCCTCTTCTGCGACGTTTTTGACCCTCCCTAGTCCATGATGATGGATTGGTTCCGGATAAAGCGATTTGCAATTTCTCTGAACGAAAAACTACCTTCTCGCAAACCAACAATACGACTTCTGTCGAATTCGCTTAATTGACGAATACTAGGCATGATGACACAATAAAACAAAATCTCGCAAAACATACAAAAATTGGTAGGATTGTTAAAAGAAACTGAAATAACTGTCAGATTTGGTCAAGAAATTCCTACCACCTTCTTGATGTTACAATTCCAATGTTATTGAGGATACTAACTACTATATTGATATGCCTACCTGTTCGTCCTATTGTTGATGTAATCAATGAATTTGCATACATAACAATGGGTGAAATTTTCAAATTATGCCCAATAATTGGTATAAATAAACGTCCAATTATATCAGCAATTGATTGTATCGACATTGCTGTAGCAACATCACTACGTTCGAATTGTGCCAATTCAGGTAATATAAATGGTATCATTAAGATTATATTTAATTCAGATGCATACGATATCGACATACCAACAATAGTAATAACGTATGGACGATATTTCAACAATTCTAAATTAAATAAATCGTATAGTTTATTGAAGAAATTCTTTTGTCTCTTTACTGGTATTGTGGTGTCATTATAAACTTGATTTGATTCATCTTTTTGTTGATTCTCATTCAAACTCATCAAAGCTTCATCATTATCATTATCTTGTTGTTGTTGTTGTTGTTGTTGATCTCGTCTAAGTGGTTTTAATAAAATACAACACAATACAGCAATTACAGAGATACCAGATAATATTAAAACTGTACCAAATCTAGCAAAATGTATTAATAGAAAATTACAAATTTGCGGCATAAATATCGATGATAAACTTGAACCAGTTACTGATAATGATATAGCTATTGTTAATTTCTTTTTAAAATATGTATTTGTTGCTAGATATGTTGCTGGTAATAGAATACCTTGACCTATACCAATTAATATTGATATTGTACAAATTAGAATGGCATAAGATTGGGCGAAACTTGTTAAAAATATTCCAAAACACATCAATATTGTACCAAATAAGGCAACACAACGAAAACTATATTTTTTCAATAATGGACTACCTAGTAAACCTACAAAAAAATAATAATAATTTAATAGGTTTGATTTGATTTATCAACAATACAACACATACCTAAACTACAAAAAATGGCACTGTGGAGATGTAAAAGGAATGAAGTTTGAGCAGCTGTAATTCCCAGTGTTTTAAATTCATTTTGAAATATTATACCAAAACATTGTACCAATGGTAGAACACATATCTATAAAACTATATTATTTAATTTCAATTTTCAATAATTTTATTTTTTAGTAATTACATTTATCATAGTTGTAGCACAAATTATCACCCAACCATAACCACCATCTGGTGGTGTAATACTATTATTTTCATGCTTTTTTGGCATTTTTCACAAATTTTTGTAACATTAGAAAATAAATTGAATTTCCCACCACTTTTCAATGGATAATATCAAAGTACTGCCATCTAGAAAACAACAATAGTATAATTAAGGTGCGGATTTTTGATTTATGCGTCACAGTGGCGTCCGGGCAATATCTTTACACTTATCAATTGATACAAAACCATAAGTAAACAAAAACAAAATAACTACATCTATGCGGTTGGAACTCTTTATTTAGGTACATCTAACTCTACAGTTCTGTTAAGCAAGTAATTCATAGTCCCATCTGTAGGTAGGATTAAGTTGTAGTGCTACAGTCGGATGCGTGCGACTACCAAAAGTGGTCCAACTAGCTATTCCAACCAGTCCTACTTGTGCTTTCCCGCAGTATTAAAAAGTGATTAAGCGAAAACCTTTCGAATCAACACGTGAACCAGTGCAGGACTCGTAGATGATTTCCCCATTCACGAACCAACGCAGTAGGATGTAAGTGGCTGCTGTAGAATAGTCTGGTAGTCCTGTGAGCAATCTAACAGCCCATTTATGTACCAGCGGTCGGCCGCTAACGAAGGATCGGAACGAGTGTAGTCCTACAAGTTGGACTGTGAATGCCTTGCTTTATTTATATAAAGCCGGAATCGTATGGCGCGTGATTCGGCAAGCTTGGTTCATGGCTCGGGCTTGTCAAGACTCGGCCACGTTTGGATCATCACAAGGCTGGGCTCAGAGATGATATTTCCATTACGCGTATGAGCTTGTGATGTTTATCAATGATAATCTGAGCGCTACTGAAGTGTGACTTTTTTTCTACGGATCAGCTCCTACATATGACGAGTTCGGACCGAAGAGGATCGCTTTCTCTTTAACTTGCGCCAAATTTACCGACAATTGATGAAAACATCATATGATGTGGGATGCCGGTTTAATTAAGTGGAGATCAGTTTGACGAGACGATTATGTTTACTATAATTAATACTGAAAGTGTATGATGCTGATTTTGTAGATTTATTCAGATTTAGATAAATTGTAGGAGTAATAAATTATTTTAATCTAAAGTATGACTGATTTGGTCATTGACTTTAATTATTAATTAATGGTTATATTTATTACAATAATTAATCATCACTTTCGATTTTTTTCTATACAATTAATTCGATAGGCTTCAAATTACTTGAGTACGCCCCTGACTGGAGTATTTTGAGTTGCCTACCCACGACAAATGTCGGTCGTGCTACAGTTCAAGGACCTTCAACTATCTATAGGACTGATCAACTAATGCTTTAGGTTTGTGACGTCATCAGTGTTTCATACAAGTGACCAGCAATATTACTGCAATTTTCCATATATACCAGGCTATCAGAGTGCAAATTGGTCCATAAATATTTGTTAATTTGAAAAACTAGTGACGCTATCTATTGCATAATGTGTTCTCATACGATCGAGCAGTCCTATAGAGCGAAGCGGATTGACAAACCTTGGCTACAACCGTCAAAATGTTGTCAAATATCAAACTACTCAAAAGGCTCAAAAGTTCATCGGTGATTGGTCAAAAAAAATCGTCCTTTTTAAGGATAATTAACCCAATTACCCAACTCTGAGGATATACAATTTATTCCTGGAAGCGGTTTAAAACTGTATGCAAAATTCTATGATAATAGGTCAAGTAATAGCAAAAAAGGCTAAATTGTTCATTTTTACCCCTTTTGAACAAATATTTAACAACAATAATACCTAAACAATATGTTTTGCTATATTATCACAAAACAACAACAATAAAAGAGCATTAAATTGTTTTGTTTATCACCAGTTGAATACAACAAAGATTAGAAGGAAATATCGGAAATTAATTACTTACAATTTACAATTATTGAAAATAAACAACGCACAAAAATTTGACGAAAAAGTTAGGTTATGTTGATAAATCTTCTCCACAATCCAAACGAAAGAAAGAACTGTTTTATCACTAAACAATTAATGGTTGTATTATTGTCGGAATTATAATTCACATTGATAACAATGTTTAACTTATATTTAATAATAAAAAAATATTTATTTTTTAGGCAAAATTAAAAATACATCATTTAATTATTACAAAAATGACAAAGCATTTTATTATGATTATGATTCAATTAGTACGATTGTTTAAACAAATATCAACACTTTATTAATTAATAATTCAATAACAATATGGAATAATTACAAACACAACCATTGATCATACAATGAACTCAAATTGGCATTTTTGAGAGCACCTTTCTACATTAATTATTTGATTAATTGATAAATGATATCAGTAACAAATTAGCAGTCATCCTTAATTAAACAAAAAATTATAATAATTAATAATATAAACATTACGTTGTTGTATGTTGGTTTATTTTTATTGATAATCGTCATGTATAAAAATCTAAAAAAATTTAATATAATTAACAACTAGTTTATAACAAATTTATTGATATTAAATGACGATTATAACACATCTATGATATAAAAAAAACAACAACAACATGTGAGTCTGACACCGTTTAATTAATAATAATTGTTGTATTTAAACCAGTAGTAACGCAATTGATAATTTATAATCGATTCTATTGTAAAAAAAACAATTATTTCTATAAAGATCGCATGTTTTCCATCAAAATAAATCCAAATTATTATCAATAATTATAGGAAAAACGTAAAAAATTGTCGTTTATTTATTGATTAAAAATCAAACATTTTTACAACCACTGGTAAATTGTATTTAAAAAAAATGCGAACCCAATAAATCCCCACAGATACTTTATAGATATTGAAAGTTTAATAATTGATTCGATTTTATGTTAAATAAATTGTTAATTTATAATTATTGTAATTAGCTGGTAAGTGTAAGTTCTATAGTTTTTCTAATTAAAAAACTTTCTATTTTTCTTTTGTATTGTTATAATTCCCCCTCAAGTTGTGTTATATGTATAATGATTAATTAACAAAAAAACAGCTGTTTTTATTATCATTATTATTATTATTATTATTAGAAGGGTGTGGGGGTGAATCCTAGCAAGGGGTTGATTTCGTTCACGTGTTGTGCGCGTGAACCCATCCGAAAAATCACGTGACACGATCAGGGTGGGATCGATGGAATTTTCAGCCGTTCCATTATTCAGTTTATGTTGGCCGTTTCTGTTTGTTTCGTTTCAATATAGTATTTTAACAAAAAAAAGAAGAAGAATACAAAGAGAGTAATAATAGTACTCTCTTGTGAGATGTGTATGTATATATATCACATTTTATTTAAATAATGTTTGTTTTCATAACATATTGTTATTGGTTATTGTTGTTAATTTTATTGATTTAAAGATAAGTAAGTGCGAATAGTAAAACGATAAAGATAGATAGAATAGACACCAGGATTTTGATTAATTTTCAATTAAATTTCGAATTATTGCAATTATTATTATATCTTTAAATTCATAAATTACACCATAATTTGTTCAAATTTTATTTTTTCGTATTTGTTTCTAATTAGTTTTTAATGTCAATTTTGCAACATTCTTGGACTTTGTTTTATTATATTAATATTTCCTAGTCACTTCACTATATGAACCTTGATTTGGAAATCTAATTATTAAAAATAAAATAACAAAGAAGATAATAATAATTGAAAATCTATTGATTTATCAAGTCTGTTTGATCAATAAATCTTATCAAATATAATTCAACCTTCATTACATTTAATTACAGTTTATTTTTATTGTTATCATTTTCTTCACGTAACAGTATTATACAGGTGATCCATTTGATAATATTGGTGAAGGTCAGGTGTTTTATTGATTTATCTTGTCACAATATCAACTCCCTTAGGTAAATTTTTGGGTAAAAATATATATAATTGTCTATATAGTAGAAACAGATTGACCTATATTTGTTTATCTGGAATTTATTTTGGAAAATCGATAATGATAACACCTACAAGTGATTCGATCAAATCACATGTATGGAAAGTTTTATGAGAAAATCCGTATATGTATCGGATGTCCTAATAATTTTGGAAATTTGCTCATCAAATCGGCTGTAATTAATATAGTGGATTCATTTGAAATTGGCCGGTTTAGCTTTTTAACTGTGAAATTGATAATAATCAAGTAATTTGTCGTCTCTCAAGAGGAATTGTTTATCATTAAATTTCACAAATTTTCCGGAAGGTCGACAATTGTATATAGGTATAGTTAGTTAAATGACTTAAGAGATCCTGTAAAATAATAAAATTAGGTTCACAACAGATACAGCTACTCGATTGAAATATTGCTACTATAAACAAATATTTTAAAATGTTGTCATGGCGACAAACTGTCCAGATGTTTCTTTAAAAACCCAAAGCAGGTAGTTTTGTGTATTGGACTTGTTTAAAGTTGTCGTCATGAAAAATTTTACAATATTTATTGGTGGCAATATTTCCATCGAGTCCTTGTAGCTGTATCTATTGTAAACTAATTTTTATTATTTTACTGAATGTCCTAAGTCATTTAACACACTATATATAGGTGAGAAAATCGAACTCTTGGAATTTCATTAACAAAAATACAGTATATGTGACTGAAAGGGGGTAATTTGTGTTTTAGGTTTTCGGCATATTTTTAGTATTTGCCCAGGCCAATTTCAAATGAATCCACTATAAGTGGAAAGGTGCTGAGTTCGTTTGACTATCCTCCAGATCCAAAATGTCGCACAAACCCAAACCCGAATTGCTAAATATCCTGAATACAGTACCATTATTTGTGAACGTAAAATGAAGCGTACCTGCCCTATAAGAAGTCGATTCTATAAAGCTTGAGAATTTTATTGAAAGTGACAGTGGGTGGTGAGAAATGGGAAAAAAATATCCGTCCTATTGATAATTTACTAGAGGTCAGTGACATGTTGTTTATCATATTTTAGATAAAAACAAGATTGTGAATATTTCAGCAATAATTCTCATATGGGGGGAAAAGACGGCTAGGAAACGAATAGATCCACAACGTTAGCATCATCAGCTTTCAGACAAAATCGTTTCCTAATAAATAACGACGTTTCGTGCCACTGACCCTAGTAGTTATTTACCAATGAGTCTGCTATATTTTTTGCTATCAAGTAATCTCAAATTGTATAGTATAGTCCAAACACTATAAGGAAGGCTATATGCACCAATAACAGTAGTTGACCACAAATAAACATCTCTTTTGTGACATCTGCAGGTAGGCGCATTCCATGTAATAAATCATTTCGAATATTTGGGTCTTGTGAATTCCAGATCCGACTTCGAACTGGCTCGGTTAATAAATAAGATTTTGAAATAGGAACGTTTGTTCCATCTGTATCTCATGTTTCGATAGATTTGTTTAAATCTAATCCTAACAGTCTCGCTAGATGGTTTACAACTAGGATGATGTTTTCTATTCTATAATAGTCAAGTTAACTTTTACACAATGGGATAATTTTATTGGTGCCATATAGTCGTATTTGGGTTATTATACTCTCAATTATTGTTACGATAGTTTCCATTTTTTTTGTTCACAAATAAATGTAGCGCTTTTGATGTGACATTCTGTATATTGGTGTTTGTTTCTTTGTTCAAAGATATCGAATAAGTTTTTAAGGATTCGTCATACTACAGTTATTTTTTATGACCTGGATATACGACAAAAAAAATATGCGCATTTCTCTAGAACACGTACAAACTAGTTTTAAAGAAATTATAGCAATTTTTTCTTCCGATTATAATTCTTAAAACAACAAAACTCATCGGATAATTGCCAATAATAATCGTGACGTGGAGAAATCGTTTTTGGAATGTATATGTATAATATTAGAGAGTTAAGGCTACATTTTTGTGGGACATTATATATTTCGATGTTATATCGAAACAGTTATAACTTTGCATTACAGTCTTTGTTATATTTTTTTTGTATCTACTGTTGTATGACAGACACTCGAACATCATGTTCGTGGAAGGCAAGAAAATGGTTCCTCCGGATGGCGGATGGGGGTGGGTGGTTGTTATTGGAGTCAGTGTAGTAAATGTAAGTGTTTTCCATAATAATAATCACTTACAGATAATTTAAGTGAATAAATCAATTATTTTAGTTATGTACTAGATCAATTGAGCCATCATTCGGTTTATTATTTGGTGATTTATTGAAAGAATTAAATGTAGAAACAACAGGAGCAGCTGTTATAATGAGTACATTGGATGCATTAATTAATTTTTCGGGTCTATTTGTTGGACCATTAATACGTGCCTTTTCATATCGGAAAGTTTCATTAGTTGGTTCTGGATTATGTGCATTAGGTTTAATTTTAACTTATCCAGCCAATAGTATGACGCACATTATTGCAACTTACAGTATTATCAATGGTAAAATTTGTTTTTTTTTCTCTCTCTCTTGATTTATTGATTTTTTAAATGAAAATCTCTCAATAGGTTTAGGTGTTGGTTTGACAGCTTCTTCAACATTTGTTGCACTCAATAATTATTTTGTAAAACGTCGTGGTCAAGCTGTTGGTTTTTCATTAGCTGGTACAGCATTTGGTATGATGTTAATGCCGCAAGCTGTTAAATTATTGTTAGAATTATATAATTTTCGTGGTGCCATTTTGATATTGGGTGCATTTGCAATGAATGCAATTGCCGGTTCAGCATTATTACAACCAGCTGAATGGCATTATGTATCCGAATTTAAAGATGAAGAAGATGGTTACCATCAGGTTAGTTGGAATTTTTCAATTTTTTTTATCATAAATTAATCAAAAATCTATAGAAGAAAATTATCCGTTTCATAATATGAAATTTTACATTTTTACTGCTGCAGAGAATATCATTCTTTTTTGCATCCAATGAGGTAAAACAGAGGAATGAAACGCCTTCTTTCCCCCTTAAAACTTTTTTTAGAATTGCATGGTATCTGCTTGCTAGAAATTTTATACTTTTTTACCAATTTTTCTACAAATTTAAAATAAAACAAAACTATCTCTTCTATTTTCTCATTGAATTACAATTATTTAGGAGATGGAAACTATCAAAGAGACAGAAGATGAAGATGCTGAGCTACACGAAGGTCAAAATCTAATTAGCAGTAAAATTATGTCAGAATTAGCTGTTAAAACATTAGAAGAATTATCAAAAGAACCAGGTCTTAGAAGAAAATCCACATTTCCCAGAAATTTCTCTACAGTTAGTTTTCTTGGTAGTACAAATCGTAGACGACCATCAAAAGAATCAATAATGTCAAGCTATTCACGTTTGGATTTCAATGGATCTTGTCTGGGTCTACATTTAGAAGTACTTAATTATATTAATTTTAATTTAATTAATCCGTTAATTAATTAATTCATTCATTAATTATTATTATTATTAGCCAAGTGAACCGGTTATTCGACAATTTTCATCAGTAAATAATCGTTTGAGGCGGAATATGAGTTATCCTGGTGTACAATTACATACACATTCGAAAATTCTAGCCGATTTTCCAATGGAACATTTTAAATTACAACAAAAAAAAATAAAAGATCGTAGTTTATGGAGTAAAATTGTTGAATTTATGGATTTTGATTTACTCAAAGATCCAATATATTTGAATTTAGTATTTGGTTTATCAATTTTTTATGTTGCTGAACAAAATTTCAAAATGGTTACACCATTCTTTTTAACAAATATCGGTTATACAAAAACTGATATTGCATTTTTTTTATCCGTCCAAGCACTTACTGATATTATTGCACGCTTAATATTACCACCAATATGTGATCGTTTGGCTGTATCGAAGAGGACATTATTTATGATTGGAATTTTCATATTGGGCATTTGTCGATCAGGTAAAACAATTTTTGTACATAATTTTTTCATTTTATTTTAATCATAAAATCTAACTTTACTTGTTGATCACTTCTCTAACACTAAGACTTGATTTCCTTGGACATGAACTCTAAATATTTGAATTATCAAGTTTTGAAATTGTTTGGAGAAGCGGTCAGCTTAGGAAATTAGGAAAAAAATATTACATGGAATCCCCTATCTCGATCTCAGTCTCAATCTTGATGCCCTTCATTATCACCTTTGTTAAATAGTTTTACAATCGCAAGATAAGTAAACCCTTGTATGGTGTAATTGCGAACCCACCAAACCGGCAAGCAGGAGTTCTGAGTTCAAATCCTGACAATCGTGTTGAACTTTTTTTAGGATAAAGGCGTACTCCGTTATCTTTGTTATCTAATAGTTTTTATTTGTTTCTTAGTTAGGTTATCAATTAAATTTCCTAGATATGTTCAGGACCAGCAAGTGCAGTAAATGTCTTGATCGTAATTTTAATCTCTCAAAGGTAGTTCTATACGTGGTAATGACGAAATTCGAGATTCAGATAGAGAACAAGATTTACAAGGAATATTCATTAATGATTTAGAACGTTGAATATTAGGCTGGCTCCACACACTGGAGCCGACGTTGATTTGTCGATTTTTTGACGAAATTTTAACGTAATTAACGCTAACGTTCTATAGTTGTCTATAGATTAGACGGTTGTTCTTTCCGACATGTTCACACTGGTTCTGTTCGGAATTAATTGAGTTTGGTGCTATGTTCACAAAACTATTTTGATGAACATTATCCAATGTTGGCTCTAATATGTGGAGCCTGTGTTATCTATTGAACGACACAAATTTACAACCTGTTTCACAGAAAAGTACCAAATCTATCTTCGTATTGTAATGAACAATATTTGGTATTTTTATTACATGGTCGTTTTAGAGAGTCGTTTCTACAAATAGGAATAAATGATTTTTGATGAGTCTCTAAATCGATCAGCACACATTAAACACACATTAAAAGAATTCATTCCGTTTTGTTTTAATTGTTTTGTTTTGTTTTGTTTTTAAATAAATTCGGATGTTTGCTACATGAAATTTGTAATTGTCGGTCACATGTGTTAATTTTGATAATAAAGTAAATAACAAAAACAGGATATTTAACACATGTGATTATTAATTCGTTCGTCCGTTTTGTTAAATGATTTTTTTTTCTGTTATTATTATTGTTATTTTAATTTAGAACTCGAATTGGAATTTGAACCGTTACATAGTTCTAAAAAAAATGCCATTTTCTTTTCTATAAACATGTATCTAATGTGTTTATGACTTTTTTGTTGGCAGCCGAAGGAGCCAAACTCTCTAGGTAACCTCCCAAAAATCATTGAAAAGTAAGCTTTAAAAATTAATTTTAAGGCATAATAAATAAAGCGATTTTTTTGAGTTGATTTTATTTTTTGGCTTTTATTTTGAAAAATTTGAACCGATGACAAAACGACGGTTGATATTTATTACATTTTTTTTTCCGTTCTAACAACAACAGAATCACTTATATAGATTCGGAAATGTAGTAATCGTTGAAGTTTTTGATAAATTTTCTCTGATTTCATTTTACAGTATTGGCTGAACAAACTGATTGGACAATGTTGTTGATTTGGTTGATAATTTGTGGATTTTTCCGTGGTGCTGCATTAATCAATTTTACAATAACCATATCAGAATATTCATCATTAGAGAAACTGCCAGCAGCATTTGGTTTACATATGGTTGGTAAAGGACTTTTTGTTGTAGGACTTGGTCCAGTTTTAGGTGAATTTTTTCATAAATTATTCTTCAATTTGAATTTTATACATTTTCATTTTTGTTTACAACAAACAGGTATTATACGAGATACTACAAAAAGTTTCCCAATTTGTCTCCATTCACAAACCTTCCTAATAATGTTGTGCTGTATAGCATGGTGTATTGAATATTTTATTAGATTTTGTCGTACGAAAACTGTCGAATCAGAAACAGATACAACAACAACATGACAAACTGATGTTAGTTTATAAATGATTGTAATCAGTATTTTTAAATTTAATAATAGTCAATGTAATGTCTTCATCTATCTAGTATTCCATATTTTATTATTCTATATATATAAATCAATAACAACAACAACAATGGGTATTTTGCGATTCATGTGATAATTCTTTTTAATCAAGGCTGTTGTTGATAATGATGATAACATTTGCAAATTTTGAGTATGTAAAAGACATTTTGGCATGTTTGTGTGATATTCATTAGTTTTGCAAGATATAAGACTGATAAGTTTTATATAGTGATTTAAATTAATAATAATGAAATTGTTAAATGTAATACCTATCAAATCAATTGTAAATAGTTTTAATTAATCGATTATGTTAGTTCTTATAGTAAACAAAACAACAAAAAAAACAACAAATAAAAATAATTGTCTATCTTATTGTTGTTGCTAATTATTGTTATTTCTTACGATTCCTTTTGATTAAAAGTTCAATAATCCAAGTGACTGTACAAATCAAATATGCTAAAGTTAATAAATGTACAACCATTTCATTACTATCCGTCATCGATTTTATCCAACTCATCAATGGACCAAATATTAAACTAACAAAACCACAAACTACCATGTATAGTGAGAATGCTGTAGCGAAATTATCCGAATATTGATCGGATATAACACATGGTAATGGTGTTTGAATGAAAGCTCTTAAAAAGCCTAATACTGCAAGTGTTGAAAATTTCCATAATAAAGTATTTCTCATTAAAAATGCTATAAAAATTACACGTTTTTTTAATAATAAAAAAATCGAAATTTCAACACTAACAATAAATACCTGTTCGAAAAATGACGTTAAAGAAAGCACCACCCAAGAAATAATAGCGATTTTTAATTGTAAAGAGAGCACTTAAAATTGACAATAAAATCCTACCGATCACATCTGCCCCAAAATAAATTGTCAACATTAATGTAATTTCAGAATTATTAAATCCTGAACTATATAATACTAATGGTATTATTGATATGAATGCAACATCAGCTGTAAAACTTAATGATAAACCAATTGCAATATTCATATAAATGCAGTCTTTAAATAAACTTAAATCGAATAATTTTTTCAATGATTGCAATGAATTGTGTCGTGATTTTCCAATATGATTGATTGTTGTTACAGATAAAGCTCGATCACCGATACTGATAATCGAAGCTCTAGGTTTCGGTAATATGTATTTCTCTTTATTCTTATCAGTATCATTATTAGTATCAATATCCAGTTTCTGTTCTAATAGAGTCTCCAATTGGGGGTCGTTTTCTTCTACTTTTACTTCTTCTCCACCTTAAACAAATGTGATGTTTAAGAGATAACATAGTGCAGATATTTACCATTAACTGCTAATGGTAGCTGTTTTTTCACCATATGCCATTCAACGGGTTGTAAAACAACAGCAGCCAAAACTGTATTTAAACTTAATGCAGATAATACAGCAACAGTACCACGGAAACCGTATTCATCCATTAAAAATTTTATAATAATTGGGAATGCCATTGTTGTTAAAACCATAATTGTTTGTGCTAAACTATTCATTAAATTTAATTTTTTATTAAAATAACAATTAAGCGCTGTAAAAAGTGATGGGAATAACAAACCCATACCTAAACCTATACACATCCAATTAAAAATAATAATA
Organism: Lydus trimaculatus; assembly: GCA_037414755.1. Classification (NCBI taxonomy): domain Eukaryota; kingdom Metazoa; phylum Arthropoda; class Insecta; order Coleoptera; family Meloidae; genus Lydus; species Lydus trimaculatus. Next base: position 69,846 of record JAZBGY010000230.1, on the reverse strand, counting down.
ACAATAATAGTAAATTGTTAAATACCTTGAATTACACCAAAAGATACAATCATTTGCCATAATTCAGTAACGAAAATCAATGAAAAACTACCAAGGAAAAATAGAAAACCACCAATAATACCAACAAATCGATAACTATACTTTTGTAGCAAAGTATTAGCTACTAGACCTTATATTAATGAAACGAAAATAATTAAAAATTGATTTCCAAATACCTGATTAATCGAGAATTACCGGTAAAATTAAAAACTGTATTGAAGATGCCATTAGCAAGGGTTGTTCCTGTTGTTTCATCACCAATACTAGCTAAAAATTTACCATAAACTAAACCAAACGCTGCCATCGGTATTATAGTAACATTCTAACAATTTTAAATAATTCTAGAATTTTTGTTTTAATTAAATAATGAGAAGAAATTCAACTTACACAAGCTATGGCTAGAGCAGCAGTTACAAAATAACCCCATCCCCCATCAGGTGGTTGTAATTCGTATTTAATTTGTTCTTTGTTTTGTTGAATTTTCTTATTAGCCATAATCGTTCGCAATATTAATTACCCACCCTCCATTAAATATTATCAAAGATGGAATGAATGAAAAATTATTAAATTTCATTTTGTAAATAACAATTATCTTAATTCAGTTGACAAGATTCTCGTTGAAGTGTGTGTAAATATTTTAATTTAAATAACAATTAGACTATAAATCTATATTTGTAATCTCTGTAAAATTACTGGTAAGTACCAGGTCAGAGTCCTTAAATCCTTATCATAAGGAGAATTAATTGTCTTCTATTTAAAGAATCTTTAAAAATTTACGTCTACATAAATCACAATTATCATTCGTCAATCCAATGTAAATATTTAATGTGATTTTTTTTTAAGAAAACATCTACAAATCGTAGTAATCACCTGTTTTGAAATTGTTTTTTTTTTGTTGTTGTGCTCTCTGAAGATTTTCGCGTATAATTTCACGATTTTAATCTTTCATTTATAAATTCTGTAATCTAAAAAGAAAACACGAACGTAGTAGACGTGTTTGTTGTTCGTTGTGTAGTCCACCACACACCAACCCTCTACAATTTAGCTTCTGCTTTGATGTTATTATTGATAAGACAATACATAATTGTATAATTATAAACTGATCAGAGATTGTAAAAGAAATCTTTTACATAAAAGATTCAACACTTCCAAAAAATATTTTCCCATTAGAGATCTAGAAGATCGATTAAGATCAGATTTAATTAAAAACATCGCCTGTGCCGATGTATATGGAGAGCGAAATAAAGAAAAAAGATAAGTAAGAGCAGAACGAACAAGAACAATAAATATATTGGTTTTAATTTATAAAAGATAAATATAATAATGCAACAAACAAATAATTATTATCGATGAATTTTTCGACGATATCGTTAATTCTAAAAATATATAGGCAGTGTATGAAAATTTCAAACAAAGATTTTCGCATAATTTACTTAAGTAATCTGGTCCATTATTTTGGTATTATCGTTGATGTACGTTATAAACAAATGATAGACGTCACAAAATATTACAACAGTTTTCCCTCAGACTAGTGTTCTATACACAGAAACAAGCTGCTAATTAAAACTGGTCTGCAAAAATTTTCTTGCTCAAGCACTAAACTGCATGGTTCCTATAGATTTTAGCAAGCTGATTTCAAGTCTGTTTGTAGAATTGCTCTATCACATCAAATTTCTGAGATATTGTCTTCAAAATTTGAAAGTGAAGCATTTGTTTTGTCTATAGGTAAATCTTAATTAAACTATCGGACCAAGCTTGTACTGAGGCTTGGCCCAATATTTGGTTTCTTAGGCTTGGCTGTACTGCTATCGATCATCGAGCCAAGCTTGTACTGAGGCTTGGCCTAATATTTGGTTTCTTAGGTTTGGCTGTACTGCTATCGAGCATCCAGCCAGACTTGGGCCAATGCTCGGTAAATGACGAATGGTCCAAGGCTTGGCCAATCGTCAGGATTGGCTACTCTTACCTGGGTAAGCACTATAAATTCACAAAAGAGTCCAATCAACTACTTTAATATAAAAAAAACACTATTTGGCTGCTCGTTCTCTCTAAAACGATACACTTGTTCATTGGTAAATAGTATCAACTTCTTTAAAATTCAAAGAATTAGTCCAGAACAAATTGGACACCTGTGACTCAAATATGTGACGTGCTGGAAAAAATCTGATTGCCGATCTGAATTCAACGTTCACAAATCTATATAGTCCACGCATAAATTGCCTTGAGTGCTTATTACGCTCAATTAAAATGAGAAAAGAGCGTACATGCTCCCTCCGTGGTAAACTGAATGTTATTAACACACTCTAACTGAAAGACGCTTTGATCCAAAAGATATATCCATTTGTTCATTTGTACCTCAAAAATGAGACGTACTGGACTAAATCTAATTACAGATCTGAAGTTAGCTTGCGAAAATCAATAAAGTCCGCCCATCAACTGTTTTAAGCCGATTTAGCTGATGACCAGTGATTTGTAGAAAATGGCGAAGCCTTTCAAAGCTCTTGCAGTGCAGATTCTCTTAAATTCATAAAGTGTGAAGGTTGGGTGAACTACTGTGGTAGTTCGTATCGACGATTCTGGATCAGTTTTTGTCCGAACTGCGAGTGTTTCATTATAGTTCAAATCGCCTTTTAAGTACCTTGGGTGTCCAAATCGTTTCCACCGAATGCCAAATATTTGAGTACTCCTTTACGCATTTTTGATGTACTTCGGCCGTGCCCCGTTTGAGCGCTGAGAGCAATAAAGGAACATGCGCGTTATTATTTAAAATGTCACATCGTTTCGATGGTCCACATTCGACTGCTTTACATCTGTCCTCATGGCGTCATATTAAATCTAAACGGATTTTTATTGAAATTCATGCTAAAAAATCTAAGAAAAATACTTTGAGAAAAGGACTAGTGGAATCCATTATCATTTAAAAGCTACAATTCGCATTCCAGAAGTTTAGTTACAAATAGCAAATTATAAAAGATGATATAAGGTGCAACTCACGCAATGAGCTCTAAAAGGCGGTATTCTTGATCCTAAATGGTATGGCCCAAGATTGCAATTGTAAAGCCAATATTTTAAATAACTATAAAAATGTTGTAGTAGTAAAATTAATTTTGCACTTTATGCGAAAGAAATTAGTAAATGCAAAAAAAAACGATTAGTATAGAAATAATTCAAAAAGAAAAAAATTGGATATATTTTTACTATAAGTATGCTTTGAACGCCAAAGACATCACAGTGAGTCGTAAAAGTCTTGAGCATATTTTTGGTAACTTTCGAATTATCACTATTCTTATAATCGTAAATCATATTATCAATAGGATCTTCATAGGTATCTTCATTTTTGTCAGTACCCGACTTGTCAGTCTTGTATGAACAAACCTGCACTGGTGATATCTATTTAAAAAGTTCAAAGAGCATTCCAGATAAAAGTAAATAACTGTAAACACTGGCAAATAAACAAAAGAATTGTTTGAGATTAACGTGTTGTTTAAAGCATACGGCAGTACGTTTTACAAATAGAAGATAAAAGGATTTGGGAAGTGTTTATTTGTTATTTTTTTCTTTTTCTTTTTTTTTTTAATTTCAAGATACATTCACATTGTTGATTATAAATTATCTCAACCATTCGATAAAACCGTTTTGTTGTTTTATTCGCTAATTAATTTTGCATTTATAGAAGTAATTGCTATTTATTACAATTCCAGTAGTGTTAAAACAATAAGAAGAATCAATGAAATTATTGATGAATGGAAAAGATGAAATATTGCAGAATAGACGTCACGATTTTGTAATAAACGGCTATACTTCAACCGTTTTTAATTCAATAATTCCTACAACTTATACGTTATACTTTAAAAGTTTTTCTGAAATTTTCAAAATAAAATCTTCATATTATTGTAATACAGTTTTGTTGGTTTCTGTCTATATATAAGCGATTTCTGGTCGGACAAGTTCATATTAAAAATAATTGGTTGGTTATTACAGATAGAGTTGATAATGGTTGAGAAAAGAGTTGATTTTTGCCCTGTTGTTTTTCTTTCATATGTTGTTATCCATCAATTCTCTTGTATCATTTGCAAAAATGTTCAAAATAATAATAGAGATTTGTATTAAGACGGAAAAAAAATATCGTTCCATTATTAGTTGTAATCGGTATTTAATCATGATTTATTTGAAAAATAGTCAAAGACCGAATCAAACAAAACAAAAAAAATAATAGATGAGAGAAATGAGAAGCAAATTGTGTAACTAATTCGACCTGTCAAGTTTAAATTGAACAAAACTATTCATTTATATTGACATGTTATACATTTATATAATTTTTTCTATTATAAATTTCCATATATTTAATCATATTGACTACCTAAAGTTAATAACAAAAGCTACAATTCTTATTATGCCTGTCACTAAATCAAGAAATACAGCCGTTTTTTATCATCTACAGAATTATATTTACTGTTATTTAAATATTGAATAAATTTACGATTTCGTTGTTTAATAAAATATATTTGTTTATAATTATCATTTGTTTTTCAAAATAATGATGATGATGATGATGATTATAATAATAATAATAATAAGAACCTTCATCATCATTTCTGACAGCTTCACTTCTTGGCCAACATATATTCATTAAGATGACCATAAATAATTTTAATTGCTAATGAAGCAATTTCATATGGACGAATTTTTATGAACCAATCAAAACGGAACTTTTCCAATAATTGACAATCAAGACAATTCTTTATTATTACACGGATATCTTAATTAACTTTCAGTTAATAAACAATCAACAAAAGTAAATATACTTTCAACCTAAAATGGTAGTAGCATGATTAGAAATAAAAGCTTTACGCTTATATTTTTTTCCATTTTCATTCTGATCTAAAATAATAAATCTTTAATTAACAATAAGATAACTAACTAATTTAACCGTCGGTTAAGATATTTATGTATATATAGATATAGTATAGTTAGCTATATACCTATATGTTTGTTGTATATATTATGAGAGTGTGAGAAACTATGTTCACACCTTCATATATTAGTTCAGATTTATGAAGTCAAGTCGTCCTTATCAGACACAATCTAAATATAGTAGTCGGGAGACCCATCTTTTCTCATTATGATATTCCAACAGATATCGCACCTTATTGCCTTATCATCACTACGGATTTATAAAACGATAAATAATCGTTTTAAATAATCTGTTAATGTCTTTAATTTTCCAAACGAATTGTAGTAGCTGGTATTTTTCAAGCGGCATCTATATCTAGAAATGAATGGGAAAGTAAGAAGCAAGAACAAAAAAATCACAATGTAATGATAAATTTGATGGTGGTGATATCAACAACAGAAAGGGGCGCCTAAGTTTCAATCGTGTTGTAGATGTTTTTTTCTTATATAAATTTTAATTATGATTGGTTCGTCTGATCAAGTTTTCAATTAGAATTGAAGAGGGTGGATGGATTGTAGAATAAAGAACGTACGTAACAGTTTTGATTAGTAAATCTTAAATAAAAGATGCGAGTTTCCGAATGATTTAGATTTTTTTGAGTTAAAATAAGGTCAATGTATCAAAAAATCAATAGAAAACTAACATAATTGTAATGCCTCGAGTTACAACTAGAGAGCAGATGCAGCATTATTCAAATTGTGCGTTTTTAGGCTACAGTTGATGGTATTTTATATAAATCTAAATTTTAATGTCAATCTCTGTAGTTTTAGAAGTAATGTGTGTCTTAAATTTGAATTGTTTCCTTTGTAGTTTGAATGTTAAGGGTGATATTAGACGATCTGGCATAGTGCCAGAAATCTCTCGATTTCAGTAGACAGGTACGTTCAGATATGTCTAATTACTGTCTCAGATGGGGTCACAGATCTGTTGGAACATAACTGCCTCTACTGAACTCGGTAGATTTCTGCCACTTTGCCAGATCGTCTAATATCACCCTTAACGCCTTAAAATTTTCCGAGAGTCTATTGTAAAACTAGGAAAATAGTAGTAGACACGTATTGAAAGCCTTAAGTAGTCTAAAGCACCTCCTGGTACTCTATTTTCAATTAGTGCTCCTCCTTACCAACTATCAGACCAGAAATGAAGTTTCTTTTTGCATCGTAGACTGAAGGGGCTTAAACTTAAAACGGTCCAATGCAGAGCTGCCTTGAGTAAACGCACCTGTTTCCAATAAAGGCGTTTTTGACTTCTTTTTGGGACGCATTAAGTATGAAACTCACATCAGTGAGCCACTATATACTTGGTCCATTCCTATTTCTTTGCAACCGCTAAGTAGGGTATGTATTTGTCGTACTCGTACATAACAAAAAGCATTAGCATCACCTACTCTTATAAAGATAAAGAAGTGTTGTTTACGCCACCCATCATTCATCCCTGATATCGACTTTTGTCTGACATAATTGCCTGGAAATGTACCGCAGTATTTTTAGATGTCGTAATGCTGCTGATGCTCCTGATCTGTTACAAAATGGGTGGCGTCAATGACCGATATTCTTACACTTCTGGTTGACCAGTTTCTCTTTATATCCTTCTAACTCATATGGTAGATCTGAGTGTGGGTAGTGTCGATCCGCTTTATACAATACGGATGACCAAAGAGTGCGTTAGTAAACCTTAAATTACACTGAATTATATTTTATTCTAATAAAACCGTAAATTATAGACAAGCCTGTTTATCTCTCCAAATTTTAGACAATACAATATATAGTCCATTGTGATTCGCCAAATTCAGCAGGAACAAAAAGAAACCAACCATCTATTATGGGATTATTAGGAAATAATAGCGGATGTGGTTGAATATGTTGTATTTTAATTAGATAATTATAAATTTTGTGTTTCTATTAGTACAAAATACAATGAAATATAAACAACAAACACTGTAATGTTGATAACAATCGCAACTTTCAAGTCTAGAGATTTATTCATTTTTAAGTAAATAAATCCACTAAGAGAAAAAAAGATTTAAAAATTTATTTCCATCCAAGTGTTCATTATAGCCGGCATTTATTTTCACTAATGACTAATTGTAATTAAACCAAACCAACCAACTGACTCTTAAAAATAACTTAATGGTTAATGAAAGTTGATTATTTTTCGTTTTTATAAACCAACAATCTCCATCTACACTATATGTGTGTAGTGATTATTAATAAAAAAAAAACAACAACAACAACAACAAGATTAATTACAATTCCAAGTCTCTCTAATATTGTGTCAAAATCCACAAATTCATCCATATATCTTATGAAAATACCTATTGTCAGACTCTAAAATTTTCGCTATTTTATAATTTGTTCTTACTACACTTTTTTCAATTATATTCAATTAACTTAAAGTTAATTACATGGTATTAATTGGGTATACGGTAATGTTGGAGCTATTATTATAACGAACACCTATAATATGTTGTTTTTAATTAAACCAA
>JAZBGY010000230.1:0-62299 GCA_037414755.1 Lydus trimaculatus | reverse complement strand
TTAAGTATTACATTTTTTTTTTCTGGAATAAAAATTCGAGGTATTTATGATCCGGCTTTAAAAGCTTAATTTCTCCAATATTTCACAATTTATTGATAAACTGTATAATTATACATTAAAAATATGTAGATGTGCATCGCTATATCCTCGTATATTGCAAATATTTTCTATTAATTGCAATTTAGCTTTTGAAATAATAAAATTTTATCGTTAATCTTTAAAATTACACCGCCACTTTAATATACCATGCAACAAAAATTCCATTCGATATTAATTTCGAATTAATGTAACGTAGATAGTCGTATATGCACAAAATTCATTTTTGTGTGCAAAAAAAAAGCCTTAGGTCTTTAGTAATAAACAATTACAACGTAATATCAATGCGTGTGCTGAAAGTTTAACGAGACTAAAATTAACCGATACACACAAAGTAATTTCACATTAAATTGCACCAAATGGATCTGTTATTGCATTTATTTCATTCAATTTTTCCAATAAATTTGACATGAATCGACGGCAATTTATTTCGGCTACTTTCTGTTAGGCAATAGAAGAATATCTGTGATGTTGGGTATTAATGTTTTTTCTTTCATTATATTGCTGCGTATAGTATAAGCTTACGGGTATGTATGTTGTTCCTATTTTGAATATTTCATATATCCAGCTCTAATTTTACATAATTCTGTAATAGTAGGGTATAAGTTGTCACCCTTAGGCGAACGAATATCTAGCACCCTGTGTCTTCTTATTTTACATTATATTGAGGGGTGCTTGATTGGGATGTCTGAAATATATAAGAATTTTTCAAGTGAAAAAAATAAAATAAAAAGATTTTAGATAATTGTGGGAAAATATGTGCTGCTCGTTTTTATTAAAACACCATCAATGTTCCCTTAAAGGCAGAAATACAGTAGATCCTGTCAGAGTGCAGATGACTATGCGACCGCAGATTATAACACTGAAGCACACGCGATTTATATTGATCCTTATAAGAATTTCGTTGTTTAAGATCTATAAACAATAGAAATTCTGGCGGAAGCTAGTCGAAAGAAAGCTCACGATTTTGTTGGGGGCAGTTGTAGAAAATCAGAAGGCATACTGAACATTGGTTACACTTATACTACTGTCAGATCTGAGCTTATCGTGCGCTTTCAATTATTCGTGCATCAAAGGTCTACCTCTTTAAAAAGTGTAAACACACCCATTGGAAACAAACGTGTCGTATATTGTACAAAACGCTTACGCTTATATTCTTCCATATTTTCTTATCTTCAAAAGTAGAATTAGGTAATTATCCCAGTTCTAGCCCGATAACTTTAGCAATTTAGCCCACTAAACATATGAATTTTTGAAAAGCAAGTCTGGCCGTAGCATTACGATTAAAGTCTTAGCAACCGGCTTAAAAATATCAATAATTCCTTTAGTTAACATTATTTATTTCAGCACATTTTACTGACTCCTCCCATAACGTAAAACAATATTTAAGTAATGTACGGTAGTTATACAAGTTCTGAAATGGGTTTTACGTTAATGGTAGCCATAAATAATTTAAAATTTCTCGAATTTCAATCATCAGTCCAAACTTACGAACATCCGTTATTTTCTAGCTATTTTATAATAGGAGTTGTATTTTTTTAAATTTGCAATTTTTAATTGAAAATATACAATTTCCATATAGTGATTATAAAGATGTGAGACAAATGATAGTGAAAGTAGACATGTTTTCGTCATGTTCATCTCTTTGTCTCCTTTCCTTTTTTCTCGGATATTCTTGGAGGTCTACTAAAAAAATACAGCCCTGAATTTCCAGTCTCAAAGTAAACGGGGCGATAATCTATTTCTAGTACACCTGGTGATTATATACACGTTCCCATCAACAGCAAGACGACCAGCAGGTGGATTCACCTGTTGTCGGGCACGGGTTGGTCACGCGGCCAGTACTCTTGGCCGTTGACCACTCAAAATTTTTCAAATTGAAACCAATAAGACATTCAACAATAACAACAACAACAACAAAAAAGAAAAGGTTAAGAAAAACTCCTCTAAATCAAATACATCTCCTCTAATTAAGGCACAACACTGTTTCTATTGTTTTTAAGATGTGAAATTATAGAGTTGACATAATGATTGCAATCTCCCAAAAATGTATCCACCAATGGTATACGCTGATATTGGGCAGCTGATCGTGGGTTTCGGTGTGTGTGTGTAGGGAATACGCAACCATTTCCGGATAACCTTTGCGCGTTGAACAAAAAATAGCGAGTCGTTCTTCTAGATTCTAGACGATTTAAATTTTTTTAAAGGTCAATATTTAAGGGTAATATCCTGCTGGTTTTTTAATTTGTAATCCAAAAAAAATGGCTACTCAATAATTTCCCTATAATCAACGAAAATATATGGAATTAAAAGCCTACCAGAAACCAGTCAATCTAGTCTAGTATTAACGAAAATTAATTGCATTTTATCTAGGAATAATGGGTTTTGCTAATTCCGTTACCTGTTCTTTTAGAAATCTATTTTAAAACAAAAGAAATGGAATTTTCCAATCGATTCTCATTACTAAATTTGTATATACAACTTACAATGTAACATTTCGTTGATTTTTCATAAGAAAAAATAACACAAAAATCAAACCAGACAAGTATATTATTAAGTGAGCAAAAAGTTGCCGTCCTGCCCTGTTAATTGCAATCTTGTCGTCTCATCGAACATTAAATCTACCAAATATTTATTCCAATATTTGATAAATTAAATGATAACATACTGATTGATGTCAAAATTGTGATAAGATTCTTACAGAAACGAAGCTATCAACTTAAAAAACTGTCGGTAATTTATTTTTAGTACAGAGAGGCCAGAAATACCTGTTCACAAATCGGCTCCGGTTAGCTCTCGAATTTTCGAAAAATAAGCCTCCATTACTGAACAACAATCAGGTGAATACTTTGATAGAAACGATTTGATCATTCTTACGTTTGGGAAGAGAGAAAAGTGGAAGAATATAAAAAAATACCCAGAAAGCATCATGAAAACACGAGGAACAAGGAAAATCCTTTATTGAGAGGAACGGAAATGTAGGTAATTATAACAAAAAACGGAACGTTTAAAAAAGATTTTTGGTGAATTATGCTCCCAGGTTCAGCCACAAATTTTCAGAAAATATTGATCTCAGACTAAAGTTAGCTCGACATTTTGGGTAATTATGCTTTCAGGTTTGGATTAGCTCAGGTTTAGCGGGAATTTTTTGGATATGATCCTCGCAGACTCGGATTCTAAACATTTACCCCAACACACGTAAGTTGTTAGGCAACAAATTATACAGCAGTGATGGTAAGTATGCCATTTACGAATAGTGGAAATACATTTATTTGTTTTGTTGAAAAATTTATGCAAATTAAGAACCATCTAGAGTAAATTGTATAGCATTATTGACGTTTTTTCTTGATAATCTTGTAGTATCAGTGCTCGTCTCTAGATCAAACACATAAAAACTAGCCCAGAAGCTATATTTACTTAGCGCATTCTAGATTACCCTTTGAATTTGTAAAATTATGAAGGACTATAATAGTCTAAATACACATTTCTATTAAAAAATGATAGCGCATCGTTAAATATTATCTTTTCATAGTAATTTGTTTGAATTTATTAACATTTTGTGTGTGAATTTTCCATCGAAATTACACCAGATCCATTGAAAATTCTATATATTTATAAGACAAGAACAATATATAATTAATAGGTTGATTATATGTAAATTTAATGGTTGAACTCCTCCAGTATTATTTGTTTAATCTCAAAAGAAAATAATAGTTAAGAGAGAAACGGATCAGTTTTTCTATCGCCACTCTATTGAGATTTTTCGGATCGAATCGGTGGATTTTTGTTTCTGATTAGACAAACGGGGTGTGTGTCCTTGAGATGCACCTGTACACCCGCCGCCACAACATACACATACACCTGTAGCTCGATCAAGAAACCCCCTTTTAGAAAGCCCCCACAGAAAAGAAAGATAAACGACCACCCTTTCTTGTTGTTGTTGTTTTTTTCGTCGTCATTTTTAAAAGTAGACTATATAGGCGCGTGGCTAAATCGAACTTTCATATTTTGATGATTTTTCAGGAATAATTATGATTTACAACAACAACAATTGACGAGAAATAAGAAGAAAAAGCAACACTTATATATACAGCAACCACATCTCAACAATGTAAAACCATTAAATTTTATTGCTCAATCAATAAACACCGCCTCTTCTCTTGACAACTCTCTATTATTTTTTCGAATGTTGAACGAATCTACGTTTGTTTTTATTTTTGTTGTTGTTGTCTTCTTCCTCTTCTTCTTCAATCGACTTTTGAGGAACATTGAAATGTTATACGTTTTTAACAGTTTCAACATGACACAATCTTAATTTTTCCATTACATTCACAAGACAATCAGTGAGAAAATGATAACCATTCCACTTTTACCATTGAGTTGATACAACACCAACCACCTACAATCATATAACTTGTCTTATCTAAGATTTGTTCTATTCTCTCATTTCGAAATAGTCAACGATATCTTATTTATAAAATGGGGCCACTATTAATTAAGATTGTATTGGCAATATCTAATCGTAACTTGTTGGTAGACTCATCCATTAACCAAACAGAACCTGTTTTTCTTTTTAAGTTGGAAATCTATTTGAAAAAATTTTAGAATGATTGCCATACTGTTACTAATAGGTATGTATACACCCTGTGGTTCTGCAGTAACGGCGTTTTATTTCTTATTTTATGAACTATATGTGATTCCATCAAAGCGAATTAAGTTGTATGTCAGGTAGTCAACAGAATGATACACCACCTAGTGAGTTGTACATCTTTTTACAATATTTTTAAAACAAATCACAAATTGTTGATGTATCGTCAGGTGGCAGTATCCTAGTGCTCCACTATAGCATTAACATTATTTTTAATACTTTTCCCATATAGATATAGATTTGATTATTTTCTTAGATATGTGGTCTATTAATTATATTAAAATGCTAACTGGAAATTGTGTTGGAGGCTTTCGGTAACCGACAGCTTGATTGGTCTTTAATTGTCTATAATTATACTTTGGTTAATTATCTCGTATTGATGTACACGCAACTCTTGCTCAGCGTGAGGATCAATTTTTTTCAAAAAACAAACTTGAAACTATCAAGTGGCTAAAAAAAAAAATTGATCTAAATAAGCAAGCTATCCGCAGATACATGTCGTTCCAAGACATAGGTAACGATATCAAGAGAAATGAAGGTTTTGATGACTTATCAGCGCTTGTAGAAACGTAATTACAACAAGTTGAGAAATAGTTTGATGGATGTTTTACTAAATTACGTAACTATCATCGAAAATTTGCTTTAAAATTGATAAACATCGTCATTATAATTTTCGTTATGTAGGTGGTATTCTAATAACATTTCTAATCTGTTATAGAAAATTTCACTTCAATATATCACAGAATGGTAGTGCTGAAGGCTACATTTTAATAATGGACAACATTTAAGAGATCACCACAACAACAACAACAACAACAGAAAAAAAACTGTAACAAACCCACCCTTATCGACCATCCATCAACAATATAGCAAAGATATTCAAAACATAGATCGCCTGAAAACAACAAACGTCAACTTTAAGAAATTATGTACATATAAAGGTGGAGTTTGTTCTTTTTTTCTTTTTTCAGTTCTGAAAATTACCAAAAATAAATCATAATTTTTGTTACATATGTATATATAAAGAAATATCACTACCCTTTCTCTTTATATATAAGTGTGTATTATAGATTAATATTATTTTCAACCCCTCGTTAGTGATAGCTTAAGGCGTCATCCACCCCCGCACGAATGTCTCATTTCTCATTAAAGTCACTGCATGATAAATTATAGCTAATGGTGGTAGTAGTTGTAGTAGTAATGGTGGGTTTTTCGTTTTATTTTTCTGTTGTCTTGGGATCTTCTTCTATAATCAAAGTGAAGATGTTTGCGGTTTTATCAGCAATACTTAATTCTATTGGTACGTAATAAATTATTGTCTGAATTGATGTTTCCGCAATAATAACAATGAATTGTTGTTTCTCTACTAATGGTGTTGTGATGTCCAATTCTTATCGTTATCTTGAAATTGAATTAAATAATATCTCGTCCAAATTAGAGACGACTTCAATAGTGCATCACAGTTGTTTTCAGGAGACTTCAATAGTATGTTAGAATAGAAACCTGGTTTACTTTATTATTGTTGAATTTTTTGAATTTTATGCGTATTCCTCTTGTAGGTAGCCGTAGAGCCATTAATTATGTTTAAGCGGAAAAAAACCGAACGGAAAATTCCACCATTGTGGACGCTTTATAAATGATAGCATTTAATCTACCATTGAGAATTTATAACTGAAATAAACCATACAGTACGATGTTACATTACGACATCTATTAGTATTATAAGAACGATATGTATCCCATCATGGGTCATAATATAATTTTTCTTTAAGATAATTTATATTTTACAATACCAACATAACAAAAACGTAATAATATAAATCTTGACAAATGATAAACGAATGACACAAAATTTTGTATTTACCTACCTAACTCTCTGAAAAATCACACTGAAATTGCTGGTATTTTTCAAAACTTTCTAATTTTAGACACATTATAAATCATAGGATAGTTGAGACATATACCTATATTTCTGTTACAGTTATCACGCAAACACTAGAAAAATTTTCGATTTTTAAACAAACCATAATGATGGATTGTTGTTCTAATGTGGTAGCAATTAAGCTAAATCACTTTATAAACGTTTCCTGTTCTGTAGTCCACAATTGTCAAAATTGCCACCAGTGGGTGGCAAATTCACATAGTAATTTATCTTAAAATGTAGGTAACCGTGATTTATATACTTACCTATATATATATGAGAAAATAAGAAATAAATCAATGCTAATAAGAAATTCTTGTAATTAATCACTGTAGATATAAAAACTCATCAAGCGTAATTACCTGGACGAGTTACCTTTCAAATTTTCTGAATTACACAACATTATCACCAACCATGAGAGCGGTATGTTAAAATCAACAGTAATAGATTTCTTGATAATTGCACGAGTTTTCTAGACAAAACAACAAACAACAAAAAAAAATAAACAGAAACAAAAAACCGATGATAGATGTCTGACATCCACTTATATTCGTCTGTCCAAAATTTCAAATACACCACTAAAAAAAAAATCGAGTATAATTAAGAACTCGAAACAGTGAAATCACTAATTATCAAAAATATTATAATTACCACCTTTTTTCTATTCAAATTCAAAATTTCTAACAAGATTTCAGTTTGTAGAGCAGCTATTCTTGGAACTATATTTCCAACCGTCTGTCTATTCTTCTTCTAGTTCGTTTTTGCGTAACGATTATTACGCTCTATTGAATTCTTTCAATTGACACACACACACACATAGACTCTTCAAAATGATTTCAAGCCAAGTGGATGAATTTTTCTATTGTTGGAATTTTCCTAAAATTCTCTTATATTTCATTTCTGTTTCTTCTCTAGATAAATATCCGATCGTTCAAAGAGTAACAGTAAAGAAAGGATCAGTCATAGTAAATTACAAATTCTTTCCATAAAAGTGGTAATAATCTGTTGAAAGTAACTTAAAGTGTTAAAGATTCTTGCCGAATCATCATCACATTAGTTGACAGTGTGATTGAGGTGAAAAGTGTTCCGCTTTTGAAGTAAATATCGTGGTAAAAAGCCGACAAAGGTAGCGTTGAATATGTGCGACATATGTCACTATACTACCAGGTGGTCTCCACGTTAATTAGACAACTTTTATAAATATAATTTCAAATAAGTCTCGTTTTTGATAAGAAAGTGAAATGATTTAATTTGAAGATGAATCACTTAAGTGCATTAGTTTCTTTTTTTTTATGTAATATCCACCTATATGGAGTTGGTGTGAATATAGGGAGGATCGCTACCACTAAAGCCTGTCGATTAGAAATTGGTTCACACCTGGCTAACATCCAGAACCATCCTACAGTTCATCTTATTTGTTATTAATCCAAATACAAATTATCCACATTAACAACAATTTCATTAATAAATTATCAGCAATTTAAATGTCAATCTGAATATTGAAATTGTTCATAAATTTTCTAACATGAGCTTCAATTTCATGTTACACACTATAGAAAGTATCTACAGTTTTTTTTCTAATTCATAAATCAGACGTTAACAAGACAAGGCGCCCGACAAACGAGCCGTCGAAACCTGTAATTTCGTTATGGTTATATACAAAAAAGGGGAGTGAGTGAAATGCAATTTTCTACTGAAAACTTCTTGTTGAAATCATCATCGGTTTCATTATTTCTAGAAATAATAATCTTCTACTCTTGTGGAAAAAAGACAAAAATTCATAGTTGAGCTGGTGTGAATTAGATAATTTGTGATTTTTACGATGAAAATTGGATAGAAATACTAGAATTAAACAATCATTAAGTTATAACATTAGAAGAATCATTTCAACAGGAAATTGCATCCCAAGCTATCTAAGAGTTACGTTCTTAATTTCGCAAACAATAACTTTGATCACCCGCTAAGTCCTTCAAGTCTCATCTGTATACTTACTGCAATCTGACTACTTAAAGATAGCTTTCTCACCTTGTTGATTAGACGAAAGCTTAACTTGGACAGGTGAAGAAAAGATAATTATAGGCAAATTAAAACAAAAATCTAAACAGTGTTAAGGGTTGAGAATTTGAATTCAAAAAAAATCTCCAAAAGGTATCACTCATATTAGAAAGGTAACCGTTTATCTGTGTAAAAATACAATATAAGGGTGTTTCAACACTATATATTTACATGAAAAAATCCACAAGTGGTTGTGATACGTCTCCTCTATCAGCATAATTATGTTACTATTATAACAGTTAATAGTGGAGTGGACGTAGCAGATGCCCTTCTATGTTGTATATTTTTGTAATACAATAACATACAAGTTGTAACTGATACTCTATCCCTTCTTTCTTATTTTCGTATATGTAAACCACTTATTTCAAGTGGTTACCAATATAAACACTATTGTCTCTTTAAACAATAAATGCCAAGAATTAACGAAAGGATGCCACAGAAAAAAAATATCATATTTCCTTGTGTTGTTGATGAAACTCTTTCTATTTCTATTCGTTTTCCTTTTGGTTAAAGTAGAAGAGGAAAAGGATTAAGAAAAATTGTTTTGTTATGGTTACATAGTGTGAAGAATTTTGTTAAAAGTAGTAATCTCTACTAATTGATGGATTTAAAGTATTTTTTTTTTTTGGGAAATAGTAGTTCATTGTTCACTTGTTTATTATACACATGTATAGATAGTGCTGACCAATGGCCAAACTATTCTGGTTTTAACTCAATTATCTTGAAACCTGAAGCTTTTTTTGTTGTGTTGAAAGAATCTACTAATCTTTGCATGGTATTCTATGGTATTTATTATAACAGAAAAAAATAAAGAAGAGCACACGCCACTTTTAAACTGAAAAGCCGTAAAAATCGATATGAAAGCTGTTTGTAGTTGAATTGTTCAGAGGGTTCAAAACGAGATTTCTATTTTTTTTTTATTTTAGAAGTAAATTAAGATCTTCTTTTGGAGTATTGATTACAGAGCAAAAGCTACAATTATTGATTTTAGGTGAAGGAATGAAGAAGTTCCATAGTCGTTTTCTAGATACAGTACATTTATTAACGTTCACAGAAAGCAGAAGTAATCAGGACTTTACTTGTAGCCTTACAATCCTTGACTTTTTGAATGAGTTCCTTAATATTTCTTGTGCAGATTTTGGTCCTTATTCAGACAAAAAGCTTCTCCACGTTAACTTGACGAAGCATTCAGTCTTAGTAGAATGAAATATGCGTCCTTTAATTTCTGCTTTCCACCTATGATCGTTTTTGCGTAATTCTTTCTGTAACGTAAAGCACCTATGTTATGGACCAACCTGTATAGCATAAGCTAGATTGATTTTTTTTCTCTTGTGTTGTTTAAAATGGATGCTTTATTTTGGCGATAATAATAGGATGGCCATCACAACCTCGTTTGTAAATCGACGAAACACAAATATAAATAAAAACAAAAAAAAAAAGAACAACAAAAACATACAGCAGTATATAAATGTGTGTGAGTGTACTGCTGGTGTTGGTCAAACAGCATAACCTCATGTCTTGTCCAAATTGATTTACAACGTAGTCGGCTTATTATCTGGTAAAGCACCGCATTGTGTTTTAACAGGACCTCAATGCAACAGCCATATTATTAAATATTAAACGAAAACATTTTAATATTTCGTTCCGGAGGGCAGATGTCTTACGTGTATGTGTGTGTGTGTATATAACAGTGTTCTATGTATATGTCAGAAGGTGTTGATGTGTGATCTTAGTATGTACAACACGTTATTATTAGACCTTTGAAACGTTCGTCTAGAACGATAGAAAGGAAAAAAAAATCAAAACAACTGAAGAAGATGATGAAAAAGAAGGCGCAAGACTTGTAGAGATAATCACTACTTTAGGCAATAGAGAAAATCACTATTTAACAATAATAAATTGAAATGGAGAGTGACTTGATGCCACTATTTCAATTAACATAACATTTTCCATTTCAACTGATGCTTTAGGTTATTATAGTTTCAATACAGCTTTTTCCCTAGTGTATACAGCAAGATCCGGAAATTGGTCCCATTATTCCCAAGGCACTTCTTCTGTAAATATTTGCCATTCAATTAAATAACTGAAGTAGTCTAGTTTTGTCTTTTAAAAGCACAAACATAAATAATATAACAACAGCAACAAAAAAAAAAGCTTTTTTTTTTGTTTTGTTTTGTTAGTGTTGTTGTTTGAAATAAGGTCAGTATTTGTGTTGGTGGAACATATTAACAACATGCAGACTTGTTAAAGATGGTTGGATATTATTATAAGAACAGCATGTAGTTAATCGAATTGTTGTTGGTGCGTATATGTAATTTGCACAATCTCATGAAATGACTAGTTTCTTTTAACATTCCATAATGAACAATATGTTATTTCGCATTTTTTCCCCCGGATAAGTTGCTGCAGATTAAAAGCAAATCAACAATGAGAAATTGATATTTTTTCTAGAAAAAAAAATAAATAACGAAAGAACAACTATGGATGGTCAGTTCTAGTAATGGCCAACAATTAAACTAGAATCAGATTACATACAAGTATCGAATTTTTCAATTTATGCCAACAATCCCAAAAATGAGGCCTTATTGTTATAAATCTCCCCTGTTTTAAATGATTTTGTGAATAATTCCGTGTATTATAAGGAAACGTATAAATTCCACAATATTTGCTTCTATTATCGTTCTTAACACTGAATTCAGTTTTCAACATAATTTTCAGCAACATCCTTCAGTACAAGTCCGTCTTTACAATTAAACGAGTCTAGGCAATTATTTTGAAGCATCAAATTATGTTAAACCTGATCTTTTGCCACGGCTTTCTAACAATCTTTACGGCGATCATGTTTTTACCTACATTGTATTTAAAGCTAATTGTCAAAAACGTGTTATACGTGTCCGAGATCATTTTATAATGCGAACATTTCGTGTTGTAGGAGACAGAGATACGTGATTATTTATACTAGCAAAGTACCATGTTATAAAAGGGTTGTTTTGTTGAACTTCAATTGCTGAAGTGCTATTAAAACAGAATCATATTCAACCCATTTTCACCACTTCCCCATACAATTACGATGAATAATCGACAGGTATTTAAATAGTGAGGGTGAGTTTTTCATAATTTTTGTTTACTTTAATTGAGTCTGTTTCCGTTTCCTAAATTTACATCTGTTTGTTGTTATAATAATAATAATAATAATAAAGATTATGTTGTTTTGATGTAATTTTATATCAATTATTTCAATTTTGATATTTTTTGACAAGAGGATGGGGCCCCGGTTAATTTTGTTTTAATATCGTGAGAGTGAAACGATGTTGTAGCATTTTTTTCTCCATTCATCCATCCCTATTAAAATATAAAACCAACACATATATAATCGAAATAATAATGATAATAATAATTTCTTAATCGTACAACTTACTCGAAACAACTCTCATCAATAATCGCAACTGGATTATTATCGATCCTTTTTTAAACAGTAATACAAAATTATATGTTGAAATGAAATGGTGAATATCTACATATATGGATATGTATATAAATAAAAGTTAATGTTATATAAAATATGAATAGACGGATGCGTAGATAAAATAGCCATTATTCAAGTGGAAGATGGGCGAAAAGGGCAACTGGAGGCTATAAGGGAAACGAGATATTAAAATAACAAGTAAGAACAGTGTTTGTTTTAAATGGATTGGCGGCGCTTTAGGCGTTGAAGGCGTGTTTGCGATAATCATTTGCTCGCCCAGTAAATCACAAAACTAACTTTATGTATTTGTATTTACTTCTGCCTTTTAATTTACAATCCTTATGGCAATCTAACAATTCATGTTAATAATCACTTCATTTACATTTACAACATTTTTTTTTCTCTCGTTTTCTACTACCCTTGAAATACATCTATAGGTATATAAAGAAGAAACAGAATAAGTATCGGTATTGATAAAATGATAAAAATCGACAAAAACAGCTTGCATCATTCAATAATAACGAAAAATAATAACAATAGTTCATGTGTGGTGTAAACCATCCACCCACACACCTTATCAGTTTGGATACAATATAATAAATATTTGAAGGGGTCCCAGAGTTCAATTGATCAATGTTAAAAGAGGTAAACATTAAAATAGGTATAAGCAGATGGTGAAATTTTACCTTTTCTCTCTTATACAGTTTGCATTTCATCATTTAATCATAAAAGGCTTGAATCTCACAAATATATAAAATCTATCTATACTTATATTTAAAAGAAACGATATATTTTTGGTCAAAATACAGATGTTTCCAACAGGTAAAGTAAAGGGGTGTTTGTGAACAGCAGATGTATGTAGGTATATAAAATTGAAATCAAGAATAAACAGTAAACTTTCTAGAAGGAAAATTAATCTAAAGTACGGCTGATGGAACAATTTTTCATTTTTATTTTTTCTGATTTCATCTTGCAAATTATCCTAAATTATCGATTTGATACGTTACAGAATAAGTTTTATAATAATTGAAAATACATTGCCGGAAATGATGTTTCACAATTCTTTTTCTTTTGACTTGAAATTATCACATTTTTTTTTCTTTAGAGACAATTGCGTATACCTCTCTCCTGTTGCGTTACAGTCTAATATTGAAATCATAGAAAATAGATGATTTATTTGAACATGACTAGGAAAAAATATGCCGATGAATATTTATCGAGTTGAAATTTTATGGTAATACTTCTACAACCAAACAAACAAAAAAAAAACTGCTTGTTAAAAATTATAATTCGTCTACATACTCTTCCTGTTCCTAAGCTTTTCAACCTAGTTTTTTTGCCAATGTCCCCATTCTAATGTAAATCATACGGTCTAGATTAACAATAAAAACTAGTCTAATACCTAGATCCCTTTTTAATGCCCTTTATTCAAGTGTTCGCTCCGTTACCATTTTTTTTCCTCTCCAACCAAACAGCAATCTATCAAATCTACCGAATTATAAATTAAAATTATATTCAAATATCTAATGTTACAGTTATAGAGATACATTTTTTTTCTTTAAATATTTACATATGAATGTTTAATTAATGGAAAGGGTGATTTTGGTTTATTTTTTGAAAAAATCCATATAACGGATGAAAATTGAACACGTGTTGGCACGCGTCTATCTACGCATTTGGCAAAACTTTTCAGATTTAGAAAAGGAGCAGGTGGTGCAATGCAATACTCTAATAATAATAATAATAATAATAATAATGAAGAAGGGCCTAAAGTGGGACGCAGATGGTTTTGCAACTGACAAATAGGTCATATGAAATTATTAAGTTATACATTAATTATTATCAAAGAAAAAGAACGTTTTTTCAACATGAAAATGTAAAAATTATTTATATAAACGTAAACGTAATCGGATATCTACCAAGCAAATGGTTTACTTCACATATAATGATCCTTCATTACGCACGATTACATAGATAATATCTTTACGTCTATAGAAAAGCTTTATATATAAAAAGTTCTTTTCAACAATTTCAGTTTATTTTTGTTAGAAATCTAACATTTTCAACTTTAACGTTTTGCTTAATTAAACTTTTACTTTTTAGTAGAATTCTTTGATTCTTCCGCAAATCGTATTATCTAACAATTGTTGTGGTTTATTTTTCTGAAATTGTGAACATGAGCCGGTATTTATTTGTCGGATTATTGTAATTTATAATGAAATATAAAGTAATTCACAATAAGCAGATGTTTCTTATTATAACGTGTGATTCAAGTATTGCTCAGTAGCTGATTTTATCGATAAAAAACCATGTAAAGATTTTGAAAACAATATTACAATGGGAATGGATTTTATGGAAAAAACAACCATACATTTGAATCACTTAACACATAGTGGTATAATTTAATAGGACCAAGGCTATAAATGTAATGTTTACGAAATTCTTGTCACTGTATTGAAGTACAAATAAGGAAATTCAAATGATTTTAAGTTAATTATTTTTGTAAATACACTTAAATTCCAGACAGATAATAATACAACTGGAAAAGGTGTGACTGCTTGTTCAATTTAATCAAAATAAATTAAACTGGTCTTATCACTAATTTGAGATTCATGTAAGATGATGGAATAAGTTATCTGCTTTTTTGTTGTTGTTGTTTCTAAAAATATTTAAATAAATAGAAAATCAACAAATTTTTGTATTATTTATTATTATTATTATTATTAACTACAGCATGCTGATGATAGTTTAACAACTACATTTGGCACCTGTTGCTAGTTTAAAATGTATATGATAATAGTACGAATTTACGTGAGCAATAAATATTTAGATAAAAGTGTATTGCATGTTTAAAACATGACTTGTTAAAGAAAATGTGTTTCAACGTAATTAACAACATGTATGTCTATGGCAGAATCTTGACCACACCTCTTATATTGCTATAAATATAACTAACAAAACAACAGTGAAGAAAAATGAGAAATATCATGTGACAAAAAAATAAAGATATCCACAACTACAGAATATTCTATATATCTACCTATATAGTATAATATAGGTTTGTAGATATAATTTATATGTCTTATAGTTATAAATCATAAAAAAACTATAGAGATTGATCTTGTTGAGATTAAATAAAAACAGTATTATCAATAATACTAGTGTTTGTTTTGACCGGACTTAATAAATTTCCGGGAGTCATCTTCATCGTGTATTGTTTTGTCTTTTTATTTTATACATATATTGTTCTGTGCTGTTTATAAAGCTATATAACATATACCCCCTAGTGGTATTTCTGTTTATATCAAAAAACTATCAGAAAATGTTATGAATAAAATACATATTTGTTATATGTATGGTCAAAAAGAAAAAAAAGTGTGTTTTTTTTTGTTTTGTTTTAATAAGAACCATCCCGTTGTCGGATCATATTATTAATATCATACATAAATCTGCGTAGATGCCGGTATCGTACAATGTTTAAAATTGTTATTGGTAAAGCCCACTTGCTGAGCGTTACCAAGTAGAAGAACACACATTTTCCGTATATGAGATGAGGAAACTTGATATTTATAGCGATTTTTTCATATTTATCATTTAATACGTGTCAAGGGTGTTTATATACAAGGTAGATATTATAACATTGATATATTTCTATAAAGAAATGGCAAGCAAAAATCGTTTCTATTCCTCTATAAATACGGTGGTTTTATTATTAAACATAAACCCATTATAGTTAGCTAGCTACTATTAGTGATATGGTTCAAATAGTAGATAAATTTTACCAATAGGTGTTGACAGTGAAGACTACATGCTAAGGAAGCACCTACATCAGAAGCTGAGAAGTTCTGATTCGGATCTGTAATCTGTTTGTGAGAACTGTGCGTTGGCGAATTCCCTTAAGAGCTTGGATTTTATTTTGAAATGTAGTTGTTTATGCTTCCATTATCAATCCTGATTTTTGTTTATTGTTGGGTTATTTTCCTAGGACATCCAGTCTTTTCAAGCACGTCCAGACTTTACAACAGTACGTCAGATGTCTGAGTCTGGTTAAATCATCGGATATCATGCCAAGATAATGTGACTTCAGAGTCTCTTTTGATCTGATGGAAGACCGCCAAAGGGCAAGAACCTGGATAAGTAGACTAAATTACAAATCCTCCATCTGGTATACGGATGGATTTAAAATGAACAATAGGACTTGTATTCGTGTTATGAAATTCAGTAACGAATATTCGTACTGACTTCCATAAGTTTTTAATTTTATTAATTTTTTTAATAGGACTTGTATTGGAATATATGGACCCAACTTTAGGACACCCTTAGCCTTAGCAAAGTCGCCAACCATTATGCAAGCCGAAACTCTTGCAATAGAATTGTGCACTAAAGAGTGTATACGAAGAAATCTCAAAGTATACATCTTGACCGACAGTCAGGCGGTGTTGAAAGCTCTAAAAGCCTGTAGCCTTAAATCAAAAACCACCTGGGAATGTCGTCAATCTCTAAAACAAACGGTTAAGGGCAATAAATTCAGCCTTGTATGGGTGCCAGGGCATCAGGGATTTGTTGATAACCAAATAGCCGATGAACTTGCGAGAATAAGTGCTATGACTCCACTCATAGAAAGGCAAGAAATCTGTGCAGGAAAATGCTCTACTGGAGACGATATCCAGCAATGCGATAAGCAAAAAAGTTTATTGATTATTTGCCTCAGGATGCTAGAAAGCTTCTCGACCTGAGTAGGAACGAACTATGACTGGTAACGGCACTTTTAATTGGGTACTACCCAGTGAAATACCATCTCCAAAAACCTGGGTAAAGCAGACAGTGAGAGACAATGAAAACTCCGAACACATTCTTTGCAAATGTGATGCCTTGGCTCACATTAGATTCGCCTATCTAGGCAATGTGACTCTATCACCTGCTCAAGTGGCGAAGTGGTCTCACACAGAAATAGTTAGCTTTGCTAAAAAGAGTGTTAAGAATAATAGATCAGCTGTGGTCGCAGTTCAGTCAGGCTATAGAGACCAAACGACCCCTTTAATCTAATCTAATCTAATCTAATCTAATCTAAATATGTGAGTACTATACTGTGTACTGCATTTTTAAAGACTAAATGTTTAGCAGAGGATGACATTTCGGTTATAATTTGTAGGAACTGTGTAACTCTTTTGTAAGAGTTACCGCCTGCGTTTCGATGGCTAGTCGAGGATGAGAGTTTGTCACTGTTTTGCAACACTTTAGATTATGTCGTTGCGGTCACCCTTGATTATGCTTATTCAATGATTATGAAAATTGGTCATGGACAAAAAAAAAAAACAATTTGGCAAGATTGTATATTGGCTGTGACCTGATCTGACCTATAAATCTCCAATATTCTCAAAAAGACTAAAATATGTACATATTCGTTTTTTAGCAAGCAAACAGTACGAAGGATTAAAACAGCGATTTCAATTCTAATTAAATAACCATTAAGTGAATATCTTGGAATATCTTTAAATAAGCACTTTACTTCATTTGTTGTATAGAGTGGCACTCTAAATATAATTCAGAGAGCATTTAAAGTGAGTCGTTCGATACATTCCCAGAATGAAAGTTTTCTCCTACCTAGGAAGGTTGACTACCCTTCCAACAATCCCCTTCTAAATTAATTATATTTTCATAG
This sequence comes from Lydus trimaculatus, assembly GCA_037414755.1. Taxonomy (NCBI): domain Eukaryota; kingdom Metazoa; phylum Arthropoda; class Insecta; order Coleoptera; family Meloidae; genus Lydus; species Lydus trimaculatus. The sequence goes on along the minus strand of JAZBGY010000230.1, from coordinate 44,451 downwards.
TTAGTTAAACATAGAAAATAATATTAAGAAGATTATGTCAAAACTTTGATATTGATTTCTTCATATAAAAGACTATTGTCCTGTTGAGATTTACAAAATAAGAAGCTTATATCTATTTTATAAATCTTGATATTAAATTTTTGATCCCATTTATTTAGTCCATTACATGCCCATATCAAACTAAGTAAAAGTAAATATAAAAGACTTGTTTTCCATTTTATTTTCTATATTTAATGAGACGAGTTAATAACTTCTTGAACGGACAGGATGGTTGTTGTTGTTTTTTTATATTTTCTTGTAAATATTACTAGCACATTTGTGGCTAATCTACGTGTGGAATCCAAAAAAGATAGGTAAGGGCGCCCGCATCGTCATGATCATCACCAGCAGTCGAATGTACTTAAGAACGTGCAACAGCACGAGACCAAGGCAACCAGTACGACCTTGACGACAATAACAAAACTGAATCGTCTGTATCATCACAATCATTAATATCATTATTATCTATTTATGGAAATCTAAAAACTTTTATTTCAAAATTTCGAAATTCAACAATAAATCCATTGTAAAGGGTTAGTTTAAGGGTTGTTTTTGTTCTATCGGTTCTATCGCCGCCTTTGGTGGCAATGTAGAATTCTCATGCATCTGTCTCAATGCAATCATCAAGAACAGGTACCCACATGATTATAGTATGCCTTATAATCAGAACTAAGTTTTATGAGATCTCTTGGTTGTTGTGGTTGTTGAATACGTGTTATGTGCAGTAGGTTACTATGCTGTATCGTCTGCGGGTCGGTCTAATACTAGTACGTCCACATACATACTTATAAGCAAACTACTTTGGCGCCCGCAGATGCACCACTAACTACCATTTCTTTTATACATATCGTTAGAGGTCTTATAGTTGCTTTGTTTTTGCTATGATAATAAAATGAAAAACTATCTATATATCCGACATTAAACAGGCAACATTATAACATATTTCAATACCATCTGCTATATTACCAATCCCACATACATGTAATTACCAACAATTATTTTAAAAGCTAAATGGAATTGTTACTTAAAGAAGAAGTTGAAATTTTTCAAACTTTCACACAATTTCTTTTAATAATTGTGATTACAATCAGGCAAAATATAGACACCCTATAATTATAAATATTAATTCGTGCACAATTTATTTTATTTTATCATGAAATTTTTGACAAAAAAAAAACATCACCATAATCTAATATTAGTAGAGATACCTACGATAATTGAGAAAACCAAAAAAAAAAACGACTCATCAACGGTAATAAATCTAAGTAACCATGATAGAAACTTTGAAGGTAGAATGACAACCGTGTCTAAAGACTTGAAACAGAAGCTCACTAATTTAAGATCGAAGATAATACGTTTTTTTTTTGTTTTCTATACATACATACCAGTAGATGTTAATTACGAAAGAAATAGGTAAATCCAGTCGGATAGTGACATTGAACAAGATCGTTGAAAGGTAAAAATTATCAATGAAAATAATTGTTATCAATGCCAGACATCAATAATTTTTTTTTTCTTATTTACCTTGATTTCTTTTCCTATTTCTTCCGTCTCTTGTATTGTTGTTGTTATTTCTTTGAATTAATATTGTTTAAATAGGAGACGTTAAAGAATCTGTAGATATCATTCTATTGCTTTTATAAATAAATAAATAAAAGAGATCGAATAAGAGATCTAGATAAAATTTTGCCCCTTTTATATCGTCTGACATAAAAATTAAATATAGCAACAATTCAACTCCCACACATAAATAAATAAAGACGGTTTTCGGTTGATATCAAGATCGAGAAAATAAAAACCGAATTGAAAAGGGGTCAACATTGTTACATCTTCTATTATTTCACATTTATCCTTTATAGAGTAGAAGAGTAATATGAAAATATTTGGGATAGGTCTAGTTGTTTATAATTTGTGTGCTTTCTTCGACAATTCTATTTATTTATTTTTTCAGTTTTGCCTAAATCGGAACGGAAATCTGCGATTATCTGTCGTAAAATATGAATTTCAATGACATTTCCACAAATCTGGATTTGAATAGTTTTTACGTTCCACTATTAGGTTGCATTTTCGAACAATAAACAAGTGACCGCAACAATAGCAAAAAGTTGTCATTCTTTCCACACAAAGTTTCTTCAATCATCAAAGGATTGAAAGAAATATTGAATTATATTTTCGACATGATGTGAATAGATTGTTATAGATCTGACAATATATATGGAAGAGATGGAAGGGTCAAAAAAAAGAAAATATTATATGAAATAGAATGAGAATCTTTTCTATAACACACACCAAAAATCATCCCATACAAACAACTCATGTGACGGTTAATCTCTTCATCTGACATTGAAATCACTTGCAACATCTAGAAAGATTTCTCCAATATCACACGATAAATTGAAGATTTTCCAGAAGAATTCACAAGATAAGAAACAGAACCTTTTAAGATTAGCAAAGTTTAAAAAATATAACGTTTTCAATCATTATTTTCATCTTAAAAGTGGCTGAAAAACACAGCTATAATAATTGCTAACGGTATCTGTGTGTTGAAAAAATATTTCAACAACTTCAAGTGTCGGATCTGAACCTAATTATTGATACTAACAATAAGACTCTTGATACTATATATTACTCAAAAAATTTTGAAGGTAAGGATCTAATTCAATCAAGAAAAGCTTAAGTAGATTCAAGCTCAAGTTTCTTGGGTCTAACTTGAAGGTATGTCTTTAATGATTGTCTTTTTGAAATGTGCATATACGCAATTCTGATTCTTAAGACTTTTACAATTGCACATCCATCAAAGTAACGTCATTTCACAGCATAAGTTAGCTTCTATACAGTGTTTAGTGGAAACTATATTCGAAAGTCTTCTCTCTCTAGCAATGAGCAGATGGATAACATCCCATATAAAGTAAAGGCTTCAAATATTGATATCGTCTTCCAAAATACCATCTCCTAGTCTTCAGCAGTGGCTGCTCTGAATGTTTCCTTCTAACGCAATTAGTCAGTGGCAGTTTTGCAAATTAAGACGTAAAATGACCTTTGATCTGAATTCTTCCTAGATTCTAGATGCACTTTTACTGTAACTTGAATTCGAAATTTTTCTGAAACCTGTAAAACGTAAAAAAGACATCCTAACAATTGTTTGATTTGTGCCTGTCAACGTATTGAAATTTTCGTAACAAAATTGTAGAGAAAATCGATTTGTGTTGCTTATCAAAAACTAGGTCAAAGCAACTGAAGCTTTAGAAAAACTCTCTCATATATCTACAAAGAATAAACGGAAGCAGGAAGAGTTGTATAGTGGAGAGAGGGCGGAAAATAACGGTTATATAATAATCTATGGAACCCTAACTTAAAAGCGGGTGGCATATGTGTGTACATTATGAAAAAAAAAATCTAACGGTCAATCAATGTTTAGGGAGAACGAAGCAAGAGATATATGCATATACAAAACAATAAAAAAAAAACAAACAGGTACCCTATCGTATTTTGTAATCATTGTGTGATATACGACAATGATAAAAATATCACTTGTTATTTCACCTACACAGTCAATTAATTTAAATAAGATTGTTGTAACAGAAATACAATAAAAATATAGTTTATCAATGACACAAGCTTGTTGTTGTTGTTGTTGTTTTATTTTCGAGTTTTTATGTGTAAGAAGGCAAAAGGATTGTTGACAGATATAAAGGTAAATCCTGAAAAAGAGAAAACAACAACATACAGATCGGCAGTCACGATGGATAAAAGCATTCCGCCTAAAGCTTGAATCCGATGCGTGGGTTATGAATGGCCAACAGACTGGAATTTACCGCAAGTTCCCACAGTAAATATTCAATACCATATGTTATATATCTATAGTGTTGTTAAAACGTACAAGTTTACGAAACGGAACTAGATAGATAGAGATTGTGATTATTAACAAGAATATATTAATTGTAGGGTTTTGTGAATAAAATTAAATCAAAAGGTACTTTCACCTTGCGATTTTGATATAAAAAAAATATTATTGAAAAACAAGAATAGTATAAACAAAAAAGTTGTCTCTTCAATTAGGCAATATACCGCTTCGATCATAAATCGTTCGATATTAATAATATCAGCATTCAATAATAAAATATTTCTTAATCAAAGGATACTGTTATACTCCTTTAAATGGAGTCAAGTAATGATCAGACATGACAACATTCGTGTTGTTGTTGTTGTTGTTGTTGCTGTAATTTCTTTTTTTCTCAATAACTACTGTTTTAGTTAATAATAAAATTGAATCAAAAACTATCCAATTAATAAATACCAACCAACCAACATTCTAAAACAGAGATCAACAACAATATAAATAAATAATTAACATTTTGTTGTTGTTAGGGTGATTGAATTTAAACGAACTCATTAAAAAGATATTAAATTTAATTCTACCAAGAAAAAAATTATTCGATTCAATGACTATAAAAGTGTATCTCGATACTATTTCAATTATAACAAATAAAATAATTAAATTCTCACGGTTTTATCGTGTTTTATTCCACACCATATCATTAATGATAGTTGTGACAATTTTTTTTTTTTTTCGAATTGAGGAAATCTGTAAGGGTGGTCGTACAATCAAATAATAACATTACAACCCATCACCTGTCTTGACTTTCTATTCCATTATTCAGGAAGTATCACAGGACAAAATCATGGGAGCGTTGCAAATAGATTAACACTGTGATATATGTCTTTTTGGCCCCTTTATATATCTGTACATACAGTATATAATGATATGGGAACAAGAATCGTTAAATTTTTCTCAGGAGGGACAGACAGACATAGAGTTGAAAAGAAAAACGAAACATTTGATTCCACCCTCGCCTTTCACCTGTTGTTTCGGCAGTATACATTTGCAAGTCAAATAAAGCAGGCAAGTTATTCGGCCGCAATGTGTTACACAAAGGGCAATATGTTGTTGTTGTTGTTGTTTTTTATTATTATTATTGTTGTTGTTACTTGCGTACTGTTAGAATCTATCTGTCTGATTGTTGTCAGATTTTGAGATAACTCATTTCATAATCGCCCACATAAAAGCTGGAAGGAAGGAGCTTTTCAATTCATCTACTTCATTATTTATTTTTTTATGATCATATTTTTAGTAAAATAACAGATATTGAAGCTTGAAGCGATCGATTTAATGTCGATTATTATTAATGTTTATATAATAAATTTTATATTGTGTAATTAATTATTGTTATTTAATTAAATGATTCTCCAATTAGCACACCTTTATAGAAAGTTGCCAGAAGAAGAGGTCAATAATAATTATAGAATTGAACACATTATTTATTATTTATGAAAATTAAATTGAATTCTATGAATATTTCAATTATTTTTTGGAACGTTTTTTTTTAAAAATCTCCAGTCATGGTGGTGATTGAATTAAAAGGAACAGGTAGGTTATTATAATCAAAAACAAACAGTTTGGACATTTTCAATATATTCACACTATCAAGATAATAGTTAAACCGTTTCTATATATAAAGATAATATTGGGGATGGATAAACAACACCGATTTTTTGTTAATTCTTTTTAATATTAAATCAAATGATAAATTACTTTCTAGTTTCATGTACCTATTATTAACTGTAATTAGTTACAACTATAATATAAATAGTAGGAATATGAGAGGATTTTACCACTACGAAGCTGTCTCATTTAATGGATACCATCTATCAAAACTATGAGATTATAAATTGAATTTAAAACTTGTTTAAATTCATTCAATACACCAGTTATTTATTTATGATAATAACAACTTTATAATTGATAACGCTAAGATTATCAAAAGACTTAATAATACTTGCAAATACAAATTTTACTAATTGATGATTTGATACAGTTTGATGTTGGCGACGCTTTAGCCCTAATATCATAAGTATAGTAATGCTTAAATAAATATAGTAATCGATTATAATTTACTAATAAAGCTACTAGATAAAGCAAACCATGAAAATTACAAATTATAATCATGATCAGGACAAACCTGTTATCAATTAAACTGATTATTCATTTTCTTGTGGATTATCGTTCAAAGATGGTCAGGTGGAAGGTAGATGTTATTAAAAATAACAAGTGTGTACTTGATTCAGCTTCATTTAGTCAGATTAACTTAAATAATTGAAGAGACTAGAGCAGTGTTTCCCAAGCCGTGTGCAGCGGCACCGCAAGTGTGCCATAAGAGGATAACAGGTGTGACGCGAATTGGGTTTTTTGGTTTCACAATCAGTTATAAGTTGTACTTGATTTTCAGGGAGATCAATATGGTAAAAAATGCAGATTAGAATCAACTTTTTTAGCCTTTCAAAAAAAAATTAACCCCCTAAAAAACCTACTAAACATTTTTTTCCCTGAAAACGCCGTTATAAAATTCTTTTACCCCAAAATTGAAGGGACAACCCCTAAGTTGGCTACACTATCAGCGCCGGGGTGTATTCGCGCCTCAATGACCCACGCCTTTGTGGTCGCGCCCAAACGTCCTAGACCGCGCGAATTCATATAGCGCGAAATGTATTAACCGCGTTATACGGAAAATCCGTATAAATCGACCTTTCATACCAAGCGAATCAATCAACTCTTCTTTATCGGATTAGCATGTATCAAATGAACCTATTGGAATGAGCGTGTTATCTGGCTAATTTCTCTGTCTACTCTTGTTGCTTTTATTATTTCAAATTCGAATCAACAAAATCAAAATGAACAAAATATGTAGAGTAGAACTGACTTGGCTACTACACGGATTCTTGTCTAGTTTTTAGATCTCCTACATGATTGTTGACTGTTTGATTCCTTTCAAAGTCAAACTTGTCTAGTTGAATTTCGTTCTCTGTATAGTGAATGATTAATGTTTAAAAATCAATCATTGAAGAGCTCTTTCGTTTCTTGATGGTAGAAAAGTGTGATTTTGCCTGACGTTTGGATTTTGTTACTTAAATACCCCACATTTATCAACAGTTTAATTAAATATTTCAAGTAGCTTAGAATAACAGTTATAGAAAATCTGACTATAGACAAGACTAGTTCAAATTGATATTTTCAAAGAAAAATAATTATCGATTATCTCTTGATAATAATTTAAGACTGCTTTAACCATATTATTTTTCAGCAAAAGGTAATTAAAAATCATCTACTAAAAGCTTGACATCATCAAGATTAACTGCTGTTACCATTAAACGGCGTAACGAATACCCGCTCCTCAACGTACATCACTAATTCGTTCCACTCCTGTAGCAGTAAACCATCCTGTTTTGCCATCCATATCATTCTCTTACATATTTTAAACATTAAAACAAAAACAACAACAAAAAGATGAACTTTACATCCATCTTCAGTATTGTTTATGTTTAAATTAATCCCACGCTATATTCACTTTGTATCAAAATTGCAACAACAATAACAACAACAACAACAACAAGAGTAAAAGATATAAAAAAATAATTGCAATATTGCTGATAGGCATGCGGGTGGGTGCGCATCACTTCTCTTTTACTTGTATTCATGTTATCATTGGCCACTTGTATGATTAAAACCAAGTCGTCTGATATGTGGATTGGTACAGCAGGAGGAAACAAAGCTTCAGTTGAAATGATCATACGTCCTCCCACAACACTATTGCCGTAAGGTTGAATTCTGTTCGGATCGTAATCGTTAATTACAGTATACGATTAAAACGTGAATGGAACAAATTGGACTTTAAACACTTGCACAATTTAATATTTATACGATAATTAAATATTATTTAGTAGTAATTCACTAAATAATTAATTTTGTGTATTGCTCAGAAAAATAAAAATTGTTGAATTTTCAGAAAATTAATTGCGTTTTTAAAAGAACGTGAAAATTTCTTGTAAAAACGACTAAATAAATAAGTAAGTAGAAACAAGTACCATAAATGTGAACATACACATAATTCATTCCTATACTATGCAATTATATTGAAACATGTTTATATGTGTGACGTGCTTTAGCTTCACACCAATCTTGGGCTTCTCTATATACGTATAGCTCCCCGGCTACTTATAGTTCATATCCAACGCCCATCATAATTACGTGCGACCATTTCTGATAAAATTTATGTCTTAATTGATGACAAGCAAATCGATCAACTATAAGGGATTATTTAAAGATGACTATGCAATATACGATTATCATTGATATTAACCGGAAAAAAAGAAAAGAAAATCTCAAGATTGTCGTGGTAGTTATATTGAATAAACAAAAATAAAACAAATTTTCGTTAATTCGTTGAATATTTATATACAGGCATTAATGGTGGAAATTATAATCGGCTTAAGCTTAAAGAAAAAATGATGATATGATAAGACAGACCAGCATCTTCTAACCTAATTTCAATATATTATATCTGTGCTTAATAATCTAATAATGGTGCTTTATTTTATAGCCTACACAGCTTACTTTTTAATGAACGTATATGACGAAGAACAATTATTAACAGACACTAGTTTGAATAACTTGTTTTATATATTTTTTCTATAGATAATTTATGGCGCCGTTTCTATAGTCCCTTTGCAATCTATTGATCAAGATTAGCAATCAGTTTTGAAAAGATGGAAATTAAAAATTTAATTGCAACTACAACAGAATTTTCCAAAAAAAAAAACTACTCTTATTTATTCCTTAAATATCGCGTTGATTTAAACTGGTCGCTGAATTACTTCATTTTGCTGTTACTTTCAATGTTCTACATTGAAATCAGCAGATGGATATTATGGATATTAAGTGTAAAACTTGATTTATAGATAAAGCTTTATGAAGCTCATCATTTTTGACAAAACGCAATGTGATATGTGAGTTATGGAGCATGTTGAGAATTGTGAATCATTGTTTTAGGTGAGCAACTTCAAGATGTTACATTTATACGGCGAAAAAATCAGCTGCCTCTTTAGAAACTCACGAATCTAATATTGCTAGTAAGTAAAGCCAAGTAATCCAAATTTGAGAGCCTATGCTGGAATTCTTAAGAGTTAGACTGCTAAAGCTTGAACCGTGGCTCTGAATATCATCCATATAGTTGCTATACTGTTACTGGTTAGTTAGCGTATATTCTCTAAAGTCAAACGGATTAAATCCAGTTTACGTAAGTACGATCTTTTTACAAAACTCGTCCTGTAACATTTTGAAAAACTTGTAAAAAAGAATTGTTTCCAATGAGTTATGTGACAGAAGAATCCAAGAAATTTAATCTAGGGATTTAAAACTCTAATGATCCGGTTGAACGTTTATTTTGACTTTGTGTTAATTAAAAATGTTAGCGATATTAATAAATACCAGTTGTATTTTCCATTTCAACTTTATGAATAATTAAAAACTAGCTGTAAATCTAACAGAAATAGTAAACCAAATGTACACCTATTATCCGGGTGTGTGTGTATGTGTTGGTGTGTATAAATATATGTCTGTAGACGTCTGCAGCTACTCCATACCTACGTAGGTATTCATCCAGTATATAGTCCAGGTGGTCCAAAACACCTGCCTATGAACGCGTGGCAGATTTACCATTGAAATCGCGACACTTGTGCCACCTTTATAAGTAGTATGATGGCTGAATAAGCGCCCATACTCAACAAACTAGCACGTTCCGGACGAATTACCATTTTGGCTTTGGCTAAAAGGGCAATTTCTTGTAAAAAGAACAAACAAAAAAATTAAACCGAAAAGGCTTAACGAGAGGCTCCTTTTTCAAAAATCCACCTGAAAATTATGAATGACGATATTTTGTATGCTGTCAACGTTCAGTTGTTCTAATGATGTGTTATTTTTTTATAAAAGCATAATTTAAATAAATGTAGCTGTTGTTCTGTATAAATCCATTGATAATCAACGATTTTTTGGGAATAAAAAAATGCGATTCGGCTCATAACTCGGGCCAAAACAATACAAACGAATCAGTCAAACAGGCAATTAAAACTATACATTCATGTTTAGGTGTGTTTTTTTATTTACTCTCTCAACAATTCCTTTTTCGTACCGTTGAATATCATTCAATCAACAAGTACCGGATTTTAATGATTTCGGAAGTGGAAAAAATTAAAAATTGTTTCTTTGATCATTAATTATTATTATTATTAACGAGTTCATATACGTAAGAAAAATTAAATTGACACAAAAGATAAGAGAAAATTTATATTAAAATGTAAAATACAATTAGTTTAAATCAAATAAATTAATGATCAATTTTACAATAAAACAAATGAAGCACATAAATAAATATGTATATATAGATCGATAACATATCGCAAAAGATTAATTAATATGATCGTATGTGCAGGTCCAAATATGATAAAACCAGATATAAGTCAAAATCTAGACCACTTTCTTCATATTTCTCTTAAAACAGATATACATTATTATAACCAACAACATCAAGAACAGGAAAAGAAAAACAAATTGATGGGTCCGACAATGAATTGCACCTGAATTAACACCTGGAGTAATTCGACAAAAACGATTGGTTTATTGGCCACTATATGTTCAATTGGACTTTTCTTATCTTGAACATATATTTTAAATAATACGAATAATATACGGTTACGTTGTTATTACCATATAGTTGGAATTTATAGAAATTTCATTTTAAATTTGATAATCACCATTTATCATAAGACTATTTTAAAGATGTGTAATTTTCAAGCCGTTTATAGATTGCTTCAGGCCTGAATGTGACAACAATTCAGAAAAAATCTACTCGATATAGTTAAAATTGAATTATTTCAAGAGAAAAAACGTGTCTATTGATAATTGAGGAGAGTGTAAATAAATTATAACCGGCAGCGACTTAATTACGATTTTAATTTTTATATCGATGAATAAATTATCAACTCAACTTTTAAATAGCTTCAAAGCCTATAGTTAAGCTGCTGTAGAAAAAAAGACGGGATGAAATTCTAAGAAATTATTAATTAAGTGAAAAAAAAAATTTTTACACTTAATTGCAAGTGTATTGAAATTACAGAACAATTCCTGTGGTATTTATTAGTTGATCTTTTCATAAAAACTAAAAGATAATTTAAAACTTAATTTATTCAATACCAAAAATGGTATAATTACGATAATGAGTGGATGATTTCATTTCGAAATTCCCTATACCGGAATATTAAAATTTAAACTGTCATCTACAGTAATAATACGAATGAAATGAAGAGATCTTATTATGGAAATTTACCATTAACGGTATAAACATTGGTATATTAATGATAAGAAATTAAAAGTGCGCAAATCAGAATACAATTCTTATATACTCTCTAAGTTTGAGATATTTCCATTCCTTTTCTTCTTCTTGTTCTTCTTAATACAATTTTTTTTTTATTTTGATTTGGACCACAGTCGCAGTCTTTTTTTTGCACAAAGCAGAATGTGGCAGGTGGACCAATTAACGGTACCTGTAGTCGCGATCACCTGTACCAACACATACATACACATATGTGGAAGTATACACGCGCCTTAAACGCCCAAAAAAATATTAAAAATTCCATGTATATACATACGCATAGGAGGCTTTTCACCAAAATATGCGATAATTAGTCGCTCATTGCTCTCATTTACCAGACACTATACTATACACGATTTATAATCTTGTTAAAAAACGAAAACGAACAAAACAACACGAAAATTAAATCGATTGTTGCAACCCTTGATATTGGAAAAAATTCGATTATATTAAAATTAATAATTGAATTATCGACCGTGTTATAAAACAACATCCTGAATGAAACTAGAAAAATTCTAAGTCATCATCTTAATGATGGATAAGTCTAGACTGTTTCTTACTGGTAAAAGTGGTTTATTTTTGAAAATTTTTATCGTGAAATTTCTCCACTTCATGGTGGTTCAAAATTTCTTCTTTCCACACAAATATCTTATCTGTCGCAATAGATACTACTGTCTGTCTGTCTGTCTGTTGTTGTTTGTTTTTCTTTAACAAAATGTTTCGGTTGTTCGTCAACTTGTCGCCAGTTCTTTTGCATAAGTTTATCCAACTACTGACGTTTCAATGTCTCTCCATAATTTGCATATTGCGATTGCAGGATGTCAACGTGGGAGATTTTCGGATGTTATGCAAAATAACCACAACCCTACTAGTTTTCTTAACGTTTCTCATTCGCCTTATTTATTTATTTTTTGTTGCTTCATTTTGGAATAAAACACTAACAATAACAATAATAATGATGATAAATATATGTTTTGTATTATATTCAATGCGAATTCAATCGTTTTGATAGACATATAAGAGTCGAAATTTGAAATTTTCAGATGGTCGATGTGATACGTTATTTATATATAAAATAAAAGATCTACCGCTTCAATCTAATTTACAATCGATTCTCTTTGTTGATTCAAAAAATTTCTTTATTTTTATTTGTAGTCGACTACTAGTATTACTACAGATTGAAATATAGCTGAAAAGATAACAAATTGTTTGAAGAGATTTATTTTGGCAAAAATCCACTACACTTATAACAACAGAATGGTTGATTTTTTTTGTGCAACTTTCGTTAATTGTTGGAATTCTTATAAAATTATAGTTTATTATGGAAATATATATACCAACCTGAATATACACGGTATTTCAATTAATTTTAGATTGTTTTTAGGTTAATAAACGAGCAATTTTTGTAGCTCCTCTTCGTTAATATGTATTGGAGGCTTCCACATTTACATAACTTACAATTTTTCCAAACCACCTTCTCTGATTTCGAAGCAAAAAGAACGTTTAATCCTCGAAAGCTTCTACAACATTCTTAACGGGAAAAATAATAGGAAGCACAACACTGTTATATTGTTTCAATGATTATGTAGAAGGACGAACATAATCATCACAATCTTCACGAAGCGACAAACGTGTTAAAATAATCGCCAGTGAGATATGCGGCTGTGATTTTCTAATTGTGGAGCCATAACGTGGTTCTGTGTTGGCACAGTATGTGTTCTCATGTGTAATGGCAATTAAGCCTCGATAGGTAAACTCCTGTTTGACCTAATGGAGTAACAAATTTCTGGATTAGTAGACATGATCTTATAAATGCTTCAACTTTATAAATTCTCTCCTATGCAATACTTTAAAGTTATCGTGTCAATAAACAATCTAATTAACTTCTTTCTTTAGCACAATTTTCATGAGAATCATGGTGTGCGTAAACACCAGTTTACTGCAATTGCTGCATTCTTGTCTGATATGCCGCTTTTGATTTCCAAGTCAGGTCAAGTTAAAAATATTTGTGTGTGCAAATACGTTTTAAAATCGTACTATATACACGCATGAATATATGAAGCCAAAAGCACTTTGAACGGTTGTTGTCGCCATTTATAATAAGTAAAAATGTGAAAAAAATCGATTGAATATGGAGCAAAAGTCTTTAGGATATTATTATTTCGGAAACAAGTTTATTGCATATTAACATATTTTAATGGTGTTTTCTTTTTTAAATCGACAACATGCAAAAATATAATTACACTCAATGTAAAATTTTTATAAAAAAATTAAAAAAAAAAAAATGTTAACAATCTTGTCGTACACACGTGGATATTACAGGATTTTTCCTTTATAAAAAAATGTTCACATGATTGTTGTTTTGTGTTGTTTGGCAATTTATTGTGCATTTAATTCAATTTTAACTGCACTAATTGTTAGTAGCTTAATGGATGTACATTTTAACCATGATACATTACTGTAAAATACCGGGTTTATATTGAATGGGAATTATTTGAAAAATATATACTTATCACGACATCCTTTTATATATACGAAGTTATAAAAATGGTAAGCTCGTAAAAATGTTTTTATACACATTAACTATATTCTTGAGCTTTTAGTAGACACTCACTTCATCATGAATGAAATTTATTGTTATTATCAACATCTTGATTTAATTAAATAATAAAAACAACAAGATAGAGAAGATGATGTATACTACAAGATAATTCAGTAAAAATGTATGAATTTCTTGCGGTTAGCGTGATTTGGTCCATTTTTGTCTTAAATTCGTTTGTATATAAAACAGTGGTTCATTAAACGTCAGTCTAAAAGGAAACAAAACAAAAAATAATGAAAACTTAATAACAAACAAGTAGCCTTAACTTTACCAAAAAGTCTTTGACGTGAGTTAATAGCAATTTAATACTGATGGTGTGTGCGTGTTGCAATTAGCTGTCCAAAACTAAAACAACATCAAAAAATACGAATAAAAATAATAATAATAACAAGTAATCTTGCTATTCAAACAACAGCAATTATACTCTTGTTATTTTATTTTTTTTACGATAAAACTAATTGTTTTATGAAATAAATTCGTTATTGATGGATATCGTTCAACTGTCATATCGTATCATCTTTACCTAATATCGACGTTTCATATTTCTAGAATGTTACTATTGGCGGTGGTTATTATTGGTTGTGATGGTGGTGGTGGTGGTGGTGGTGTTTTCTCCCAAAACAGGCAGGTGGTTTCCAAAATAAAACAGCAGACGCCCCAATCCTTTGCTCCTATTGGTTCGTTGACACGAGACCAAATGTACATTTCATACCCAACAACGTATATTTTAGTATTGAATTAATTACAGCAATAACACTATAAAATGCTGTTCCCCTGCAAGCAATCTAGTATACGTTGGATGTAAATATACCTTTGATGAATCAGAAAAACATAGTTGATTTTCTCAAATTTTATACAATTTTTTTATTCAGTTTAAATAAAAGAACAGAATCGTAAAGACAAAAGTCCTTCAATAATATTATCAAAAGGACATCACATTTCTATGAATAAATGTTTACTTTCAATAGTTGATGGTACTGAGACCTCTTTAGCGCCAGCTGTTTGAATAAAAAGATCGTCTAACGTCCGCTGGTATTTACCAGACAGATATATACAAACACGTGCCATCTCATTAGCTACAGTCTGGCACGTTGGCTAGACTGTCATACTGAATCTAAAAGACGAATACTCTTCTTTTTCTCCATCTACAAATATAACATGTCTGTAGTATCTATAGTAAATTTCTATGAAGTTTTTGTCTATTCTTTCAGTTTCTTTGATCGTTGCATTGATGGATGATCAGATAAAAACACTTTTACCTTCATTGGAACTCCGCCCTCAAAAAAACATCAACTAGTTGAGAGAGTGCTCTATCAAAATAAAACAAGGACTGACGCTAGAGTTTTGTGGTTTTGCTTCAGTAAAATTTTATTTTTGCAAATTCTCCAACTATACTGCCTGCGTTCAGATCTGGACCACCTCGATTTGAAGATCTGGTTGTTCGATTTTGCTATAAAAGATGATATTGGCTAGAAAATTGTCAATTTACAAATCAACTGTAATCAATTCTACTATCTTTCAAATTAAAAATCAAGATACAATGCCATAAAAATGACATCATGGTTTGTTTTTAACACATTTAACACCTTTCCAGGATTTATGCGTCTGGCATTTTGCCTGATTGACATGATAGATTTACACTTTTTTTTTCGTATTATTGATTTTTTTTTTATAAAAAATCATGAAATAAATACAAATACAAAAATGATTATCTGTTAACGGTTAAACAAAAATTCATTACAATTTTAAGGATAATTATGATTTTATATGTTTAAATATAAAAAACAGATCATGTAAATTATTATGAAACGTATGCTAATTTGAATGTTGTCCAAGTGCGAATGCCGATTCCGATGTCATGTAAAACCTAACTGTGTCTTCATTAGCATATAGATTTGTGCATGTCGCCAGTCTGGAGAGCTTTTTAGATTATGTACACATACTTTCAAGATTTAACTGAAAATAAAAATGTGTTTTTTTTTTGGTACAAAATTACTCGTTTTTATCATTTCTTCATACGAATTTTAAGTCTCTATGATACGATGGAAATTAATTAAAATTTCAAGAATGTAAATATAATCATCCAAATTGGTATTAAACATAAAAAAGTCATTTAAATTAGACCTCCACGATTTCAGTTTTGTTATATGTATAGGTGTATATTTAAGACAATTCGATAAATTCCACCCCTTTTGATATGAAATGGAAAGAGAGAAATAGAGCAGTATAGAAGCAAAGAAAAAAACTAGGGCTTTATTAGTCCCTATAATCACATTTTCGTGAGACAGTGGAATTGATTGAATAGACCACCATGTAGGTCCTTGTTATCTCAACCCTATCCGTGGACATTAGATTATGGAATGAAATGATATGTAATTAGAGACTATTTTATTAAATTAATTAACTTTAATATCATATATTGTCTTTGTACGTGGACATGATTAGAAATGAAAGATCGTTTATTATAATACGATCGACTTTAATTACTTTATTTTAAAACAATTTTAATGTTGATTTTGTTTAGTTTTTTTTATAGATGTCGTGTTAGATTTAGTTATTTCTAGCCCTTAACATAGATCAAATTTTATAATTATAATTGCCTATAGTTGGTTATCTTTTCATTTATCTATCCGAGACAAGTTACGTTTTGGAAATATTTTTTCTTTTTGGTAGAAGAAGACGACAAGAAAAATGATGGATTTTATGAGGAAAAACAGTGGTATGCTTCAAAGATATGTATCGAATAAATGATGAACGGGGTGAGATCGAGGTGTTAAAAATAACAGATTTGTTAGTGTGAGAGCGGTTAGACCTTTTACGCCTGGTTGAATTGGTGTTCTGACAAATTGTCGACAAACGGCTACAACAACAACAACAACACAACACCCACACAATCAAATTGACAACTCTATCCTAGACTCAATTCTCATATTTTTGCTTCTTTCTAATTATTCTCTTCTACTTTACCAGGAATTTAAATTAGATTTGTTACCTTGAATTTCCAGTATATTTACCGGCCATCAACCAGTGTTTAACACCTACATGCAAGTAATTGCAGTAATCGGTCGGTGGTAGATCGGTTCTCGACCATATAGTTTACTTCTATCGCTGCTGTATTATATTTTCGAACAATATTGATAGCTTCTGAAGTATCGCACCTATTAATCAAAAGAAAATTACCGAGATTGCCCTATCCAACCGACCATCTCTACAATAATTAATGTATTGTGTAATAAGCATTTGCTCAACATTCGTTTTGAGGTTGAGAAAAAAAGGAAATAATTCAAATCTTTTATTTTTCAAACAAAAAAAGAAGAAAGAAAGTGAGAGTTGTTATATTTTTACTATTTGGTCTGAGGAATTTTTACTATAAACCTCCAAGGATATTCATAGACAGAAACCGTTTTTCGTTCATTCAATTTCTAGTTTTTTTTCCATGCATTTTTTTTATAGATATTTGTGTTTAGTTAGTGAATGGAGTAGTCTTGTTTGAATGCAACAAGTTGTGAATCAGGATGCCTCTCAAAGTTGATGCAGCAAGTTTTTTTTCTCGTCTTCTTATAAATGAAAGAATAACAACTTTCTTTTTTTCCACTATTTCTATACTATACTCGTAATAACCGGTATGTAAATAGTAAAACTATTACAGTAGAACACTAACATACAACAATTGTTAATTCAATTGATAAACCAATACTCTTTGAGTCGATCATAAAAAAAAACCGAGAATTCATCAATGTAAAGTAATAAGAAGTAGCAATAGTCATTTAATTGGATACGTCTAATAGAAAATTTCAAGCTGTATCCTTTACGGTTCTACAAAAATCATATAAAATGAGGTAGAACGAAGATGAGAGACGAAAAAAAATATATATATGTATGGGTGTTGGAATTGATAATGGTCGGCAGATTCCAATGTCGGCTTTGAACCATAATTAGCAAAGGTGTGCTATCATTTACCTAATTATAAAGGGTAGAAGTTTACTATAGAAGGTGAGAAGTAAGATAAAACACGGAATTGCAACTGCTACTATACCGTAAACTAATAATTACATGAAGAGGGAAGATGATTTTTTTTTTCATCGCACTTTTTCTTTCTTGGGTGTTAATCAACATTTTTTAATTTAATAACAGACAGTAGCTCTTGATAAATTTCTTTATAAGATTAATGCTTACGGTTTCTGGTAATTACTCAAAATCAGTAAAGGTAAGATTTGTCGATATTGAACAAATATAATAGGATACTCGTTTTCCTATATAATAACGATTAAAACAATTGTTTGTAATTGTTGTTAAAATAACAGTTGGTTAAACCAGCAATTATCATGTTATTACTTTTAGTGTATTGTTGTCAACATGCATTTTAAAAGTAACAGTATTTCAAGAGGAGTAATTTTAACTTGTAATCTTTTAAAAATTAATCAAAATGAAACTGACAGGAAGCGACAAGGTAAATACGGCAAAAACTTTATATTAACTGCGTTGGCACAAGTACCACTTAATTAAATCGATTATCGTTCCACAGAATGTATTCAAAAATATGTTGCCAAACAGAAGATTGCGTAACAAGAACCGTTCGCGTAAAGGGAGTAAAACAAACTGACCCAAGTTTTGTGTCATTATAAACTAAAACATATGCAATTACCGTATAATTTCCGTTTTAAATTATTATAAATTTTGATGATTTGTCTAAAATATCTACATACTCAACCATAGTCTTCTATTCTTATGTATATATGTATGCTGAAGGCGTGATGGCAGTTAAAGTAAGCCTCTGATTCTGATAGTAGTTAATACGCATGTTGAATTCAAAATGACGAACTATTACATTATAACCATGTCCATAATATGGCCTCAACCGTCGGTCAATGTTTAATTTATGACAATCGATGCATATGTAATTTTACGGACATTAATGATAAGCATATATTTTCACAAAAGTTGAATGTCGTTCAATTTCGGAAGTGGCTTTATAATTTTGTAGAAAGTTGAATATTAAATAAAAATTAAAAAACAAAACAAAATATAATCATTTAAGTATTTATGAAGATGAACAAAACAATAAGAAAAAAAGGAAAATCATCCAGCGGGCGTAAACAAATTAGAATGAATTTAATGTTTTTTAATGAACCTAGGTGCTGATTTTGATGGTGAACGAATCGCTGCACATAAGACAAGATTTCCGTTTTAATTGGATTACTGTTTTTTTCATTATAAAGTTTTTTCTTTTCTATACAGAAAGTATTTTCATTTAAAACATTGTAAATACATAAACTAGTAGTAAGTTTTTTATAACAAAAATAAACGTAAATATTAATAAATTCTCATCAAGTTAAAAATGAGAAAAAAATTTAATAAAAACCCAACTATATAGATACCAGTTTCCAATGCCTTCATCTGTATTTTGTAAGCATCAATCAGTTGATTACGTTAAATGACAATCCGGAATGCAGATCGGATCGATCGGTGGTTATAAACAAGAACAACTTGTGGCTATAGTTTATATACGACACAAACGCAAGTGCCTGACCAACTGGACATCAATTAGCACGAGCTATAATTAGGCTCGAGCGACTTGTTAATAAGAAAATCTCCTTTAACGAATGTCCTATGTGTATTTTAAAAATACTAATACAAACAGAAATTCAAACAAAAACAAAAAAAAACAAAAAATAACGATTTAAACTTGATTGAAATCTATACTTTTATAATGAGTTCCCATATAATTGCCAACTATAATTTAAAATATTAGATTCCGTGATTCGTACCGATTACAAACGAATTATTGCGTCTAAACCAAAAAGCCATTAATTTAGCAAAAACCATCTTCACACCTTTACTTAATACATCAAAGATAAGCGATCTAACGTGATGAAGATCCAAAATTGCATCATAGGAGACTTTTAGGGTGTTGAAAAATCCCATTTCCTAAACTAATACTATCATTATTATTATTATTAGAAAATTCTATGCTATACCTACAATTTAACAAAGAATAATTTTTTTTTAATAAAATTCGTTAAAAAAGGTGTAAATCACGCAATCTTTAAACGATTTTGGAATCGATAATCTTCAGGTCATCGCACTAAATGTTATGTAAATCAAACGATTTATTTTCAATTTTGAAAGAAAAAAAAACAACAAAAACGATCATAAATTTGTGCTGTGCAAATATCAAATTAATTTGATTGCAAATCGAGTATAATTTAGAACATCCTGAAATATGTATGTCTAGAAATCTACCGCCAGTTTCTCTGAATTAATCTGATTTAACAACTATTGTGTAATTCTACAACAACAAAAAAAAACCGTATAATTATTATAAATATATCATTAAAACTATTAATTTACTATAATGAGAGTTGTTTTTTTTCTTCTATCAGTCTTGACCTACCGTTAAAGTCTCCATACGTATCATTAGAATGCTGAAACATTCCGGTTTGTCTATTCTTAGGAACATTTTTGAATTTTTTAACCTATTTTTTTCCATCGTTAATAAATTCAACATACGTAGTTTTTGTTTGGGTGAATACTATTTTTCTAGGGCCACCATAAACGAAATTAACCAGAGGAGGTCTACTACTACTGCTACTTGTACGGCTATATACACAAGAAGACCTCCAGCCGTTTGAAGTTCATTTTATAAAGGGAATCATGGCGTAGTTTTTTGTTAGAAAATTTGCATTTCACTAACATTTAAATTAGATAACAATTTCGTTTAATTATTGTATTGAATAATGACGGTTGTTTGCTTTTTTTTAAAAGAAATTTAACTTTCCCATAAACGAGATTAACACCTGAACTGATGATTGTGGTATTTTTTTTTTAAATTTTATTTCGAGAGGTAATTTATTGTAAACTTTATCATACTAATAATAACAGAGCCGTTTATTACTTTGATAGGCAAATTTAGTTTGTTGTCGAGCTTTCAGCAAATATTCAACCAATTTGTTCGTTTAATATTGTAACAATTGTGTGTAATTTCAGTTGATAGTAAAACGACTTAAATATAAACAAGTTATATTGGTTATAAAAAAAAATGTGTGTATTAAAGAAAAATTATTGGTAAATTTTGATAAATTATTCAAGATATTTCCAACATTATCAACTATCATTATTTTACAATAAAACACAAATTAGTCAACATCATCTATATAATTAATAATGCATTGAAGAAATGCAGTTCAGCAACTCAGCAGGATTAAAATAAGATCTTTCGTGATCGGACGCGATAATCAGTTTTTACACACACAACTTGAAGTTGTACGAATACACCGACAAATTTTAATTGCAAACGGAATCTATTAATAATCGCAAATATTCAACTATACAACATCAAGATATTATAAAGTAAAGAAAGAAATACGAATTCTCGATCAAGTTTTGTAGAAATTTGGTCAAAACTATAGCGTGTCAAGCCGGAAATTCCACCCAAAGAAAAAATCGCGCCCTAATATAACACTATGGTAGTGCTGTGTGTGCATCTGCTTGTTGTTTTCTGAATATTGGAGCAGCAGGTGTGCCAATCGCGAACAATTATTAAATGATGGAAGGAAATAAAATATATATACCTACATGTTACGTAATTTATTTTTATTTTTTTTTCATCATACACCAGAATTCGTGTGTGTGTCTTTCTCTACTTTTCATTAATTAAAAATATTGTTTTTCTGTACTCAATTATTTCCAATCAATTTTTAAGCGGAATAAGCGCATCATTAAGGCGACATAATTAAAATCGAATAATATCAAAAAATAAAACAGAATTCCAATCTATAAAATTATGAAATTATGTGTTTTTATCAACAGTTGTATTGGTTTTGACCAAATTTGATGATGACATGAATGCTATTGATGAGAGAGCATTTTATTACAAGACTTACAGCTATATTGTGTACATACATACAACATCGACAACAGTAATTATTTACCGAATGAGTTGTTTGCTGTTGTTGTTGTTGTTGTTGTTGTTATTATTGGCATGACTCAATTATATCTTCATAAATAGTCGAAAGTGGAGTCGTTAAATTAACAATTACATCTCAAAAAGATATGGATACATATTCATATTTAACAACAATATCCATAAATTACAAAAATTAAAATATCTAATCATTGCTGGATTTTATTATTATTATTATTATTATATTTCTTGAACTATATTTAACTTTATTTATCGTAAAGTCTGCCTACACGTGAAAATTTCATGTTGAATGCGGTATTTAAAGAAATTCGTCTTTTTTTGTTTGTTGTTGTTGTTGATAGTTCGCTCGTAAGGTGAAGTGGTTGTAAAGTTTTCAAGAAAATAAATAAAAACCTACACAACTTTATCAGAATTTTGCCAATTCTTCCCATCTATGTAATAATTACATGAATATCGTGTAAATTTCATGATAATTAAATCGAATTATTTCAATAAACAGAATAACCAACAAACAAACAATAAAAGGCAACAAAGTAACAGAATTTTTCTTCTAATTTCATCGTAAATAATACTGTACGTTTCATTATCGTTGTTATATGTTCCATTAAGGATTTCTACATATACAAGAGTCTCATAAATAATATGGCAGTAAAATGCATGAATGGCAACCTATAGAAATTTATTTATATATCGTTTAACAATGTTACGATATTGTTGATTTCTGTTTGATAAGACAAAAAACAACAAAATTAATTCGATACCTCCTGTTTAAAACAGAGTTCATCATGAAGGTTTCTGCTTTTTCTTTATTTTTTTTTTATTTTTTGCTTTAATAAAAGAATGATAGTAATTATACGTTCATTCGTTATATCTAAATTGTTATTAAGATAATTAAGAAACGAGACATCATTGCAAAGGATTTAATGTTATTATTATTATTATTATTATTATTATTATTAAAAATATCAGTGGCATTCTATTTAAAATTAAATCGCTTCATTTTCGTATAATTTTTATGTGTGTCTGATAGAAATAGCCATTAATGAAAGAGTATTATACAGTTGGTAATCTATGGGACTGATTTTACAATTTATGATTTTTAGTTTAATTAGTCTGTTAGAATAATGGAAATTCCAATGAATTAACAATATAAAGTCGTTAACTATTTGCAACAGGTTATTGCAAACTGTTTTGCTTCAATATAAAGAGATCCACACACGTACAATCATGAAACGATTACACACCACAAACTGTATAAAAATTGGTGAATGATCGCCTTTAGACATTATTTATTAATATTTTTTCAACTAATTTATCAATGAATCATAAAAACGTTTCACTTTTTATTCGCATTTAATACTTTTCGGCTATGCTCTAGGGTGATAATTATCACAAAATTAATTTTGTTTGCTGCCAAAATAAATGTTAATTTTTCATATCCAATTAAATTGATAGTAATACAACAACTGGGAGGCATTTTTTTTTTAACATTAACAATGATAAATATGAATTATTCCCCATATTGTTACGAAATCTTTAAATATAAACCGGATACTGGTAGACCAACCAATCTTTATTACAACCACCCTAAACGTACATATCTGCACGCAACTAAACACGTGGGAAATTTCCATAATAACACTTTTTCGTTATTATTATTATTATTACTATTATTAATCGTTATCTTAGAGAGTAAAATAGAAATATTGCTGTTGTAGAAAGTGCTGTTTACGAACGAGCATCAACAAACAAACGCGATTTGCATCTTGTCATATTATTCTAATAAAAATGTTCGTTTGTGTTCGAACTTGTTTGCGTACGGGAGCACGAACATTTCCGCCTTCCAATTTCAATTCATATGAAGCAGAATCAGGTAAATTTACGCATATTCGTTGATGATTGTACACGTTCGTTTCTGTTCATTCGCTTTGTTTGGATTCGTTTGATGTGGATGTGGACGCCCTTTAAAGTGACAGTAGTATGCCGCCTCATTTACATCTATCATCTTTTAATGTTATCAATCATTATCGTTTACATACGAAAATAAAAAAATACGAAGATAGATAACATTGAATAATCTGTCGGATGGTGGTGGAATCTCTTCAACTATCCTGAATGTAGACAGTGATGAGTGGAAAATTGATGGTTGATCTGCGACTTTAGATCTAACTTTAACAATACTAAAACATCAGATATCAATACACAACTGTCTTATTATGATGATGATGATGATGATGCCGACTTGTATCAAAAATTAACAACAAAACCACCTACTAAGTTTGAATAATGATCATTAGTAGATGTAAAAATTTTTAATCATTGTAAAAATTAATTATTGCATTATTATGATGAGATGTTATTATTATTTTTTTTGTTGTTGTTGTATTATTACTGCGACAATACAAAAGAGAGTAAAATTGAAAGTAGTAATTTTATGCAGTTAATATGCAAATGAATTTTCCTGGTATTACCTACCATGTTATAATAGCTAGCGATATAATTTACAAAAATTTAATGATTCTTCTTTACGTGGTATCAAGCAAATTGGATGCTTAAAAGAATTTTGGTCTATTTTTCTCAAAAAACAAAATCACATCTGCAAAACTAGTTCATTACGATAAATAAGTAGAAATTATCCAGAAACTAGAATTATAGTTTTTCCAGTCTAGTTCTCTAGAAAAATTTATTCTTCAGTAACTCCATGGTTTGTCACCGTTGTACGTTTCTTACTCGTTACACAATATACTCTTTTTCTATCTTGAAATTCTCTACACAGTTTTATAGATGTATTTTGAACAAATCAAGGAAATCGTGTGTATGCATCTGATAATTTCAAATCTAGTCCTGTTTCCAGTATGATTAATAATTCAACATGAAAAATAATATGATCCTTAATTAAAAATTGTCGAACCGTTTAAAATAAGCGTCCATTGCAAGACTTCAATATTAAATTAATGAAATTGTCAATCAAAGTAAAGATTTTATCAGCATGTGCGTGTGTGTAACAACAATGTCTGATTAAATCATGTAGATATTAACAATATTGACTATATGTTTTATAATTGAATTACGAACCTATATTGAAATTGATTAATTGGTTATTTGTGAAATTCGCACATCACCATCATCATCATCATCATCATCATCATGACCGACAATTCTTTCATAATTTAATAGATTTAAATCGATCAAAGTAGATTTATTTATATTCAATAAAAAAATCTTCCCCAACAAGTTAAATTAGAAAATACGAATTTTCAACGATGAAAAAGAGTAGAGAGAAAAAAAAATACCTTCATTGTTGTTATAAAAATTTAAAACCGTAAAATTATAAAATGTTCTCATTAAAATAAGACTATGCCGCCATAAATTTGTTAAGCTTATATAGGTTCTATTGGTCTAATTATTCCCAATATAAAAATAAACAAAACATTAATTGGGCAAAACCCGTATAAAGAAATTCAAGTTATTTTTTGGGGTGCTCATTTGTTGTAGTTGTTTTTGTTATTTAAAGAATACGTATATAAAATTCTCAACAACCCTTTATCCGCCCGCCCGCCTAAAGGTCAACTAATATTACCTGGAAGAAATCAAAACTGTAAGGGTGAAATTCCACTTCTGTTTTCTAATTTAAAAATTTAATAAAATCAATAGGTGATAGAAGTGTTTTCTATGGTTTTTATTTAAAATTTATCGATAGTTGAGATTTTTCTCCCCCCGTTGTTTTTGTTTAAATCGACACAACATTCTTGAGCAATGTTTCTTTTTTTTTTTTTTCTAAATCTTAACAAACCGATCGACGAGATTATTGTGTTAAGAGAATCTCTATTCTACAACATATTGGGCATTGAACGAATATCTTCATACATCATCAAATCACACATCGATGGTCTCTAAAATAAATATAAATCTAATCATTTTGAATCTGAATTCGACGGCATAGTACAACAAAAAGGCAGGTCATGCTTAATTGGAAATCAAAAACTTATACACCCTCTATCTAACTAGATCTATAGGTGTTGTTTTATTTAAAACGCACCCTTTTCTATATTGTCGTAGGTTAGGAGATTGGTTGATATTAATGAAACTGGATTAGTGTGAGTTTAGATCTTGTTATTGTCTTGTTTAATTCAAAATTTAAAAACGAAAGAAAGTGAATAATCGATAAGAGAGCGTAAAATAGATGGATAGAATGTTCGGCATATATTTATCCATTCGTTCCCCCGTCTATTCTTTGTGTTTCATTTTTTTTTCTTTCTTCTTGTATATTGTTGTTGTTATTGTGGTTAATGTAAAACATTGATCTAGGGTTCCGTGACAATAGATCACACAAAAGGATCATGGTTTAATGTGGCTATAGTATTGATGAGCTCGTTAGGAAAGCAACCACATACAAACGATGTTTTATATTGTTAGATTAGAGGTTTATATAGTTGGATATCATTAATTCAAAATTGATAGAATGAAGAATTCAAGCCGTCACAACGAAAAATTTTTAGTTATAATAATCGAATTATTTCAACAATTGTTATAAAAGAGCAAAAAAAAACACGGTACCATTACAATTATTATACGATTTATTCTTAATGGAAACTTGTCAGACTTGTATTCATTTTCAATATATCGAAACATGGAACAATAGAAGATTATCTCTTATATGTTGTATGTGGTGTTGAAGAAGCCGCTACTTCATCATCATTGGTAGACCATCATCGATATGCCATACCAACTAATTTAACTATTCATTCGTATATAATCCATTAGATGGTATTGTCATTCCATCACCATGTTACATCATGCTCAGTTTTTTTTATTTCATTCTTTTTACTTCACTCTGATCATAATGGATGGTTTTGATAAAGCAGCCGACAACTACCAACAACTGCTGGACTTACGGATGAAATGACTTTGAACAATTACTAACCATACAATGTATGTATAAGATAAGAGTGTTTTAATTATGAATTTTATACAATTTCAACAATTTGATCTTGAATCATTTTAAATTGATGATGACACTTTTATCATTTCTATAATGAGTATATAACATCTTATTTAAATTTATTTGTTATTGGGAGAGATCATAAAATCATATTTTTGTTGTTGTTGTTGTTGATGATTAGTTGGCGCCTTTTAGGAATGTAAAACAACTTTTACTTTCTCACGTACAAAGTCAGGAGCTTTTATTTGTCAGCACCATCTATCGTCATGTACCGCTATTATTAAAGCTATACAGGTAAAATTATATTGGCGAATTTCGCCTAATTCTTAATTATATAACGATTTTTCGGTTATTTGAATAATTATTGTTGGGAGCTTTGAAAGAGTTGTTAGATGGGCAGCTACTAAAAGTGCTTAGATTAGTGTATACAGACGCGTACTGGGGCGCCGAGTCCGGTGTTCATGTTGGCTTCCGGGCCCCAAGAATTGTACACCTACCATGGTCAAGATCGTAGGCCGGCTCACTTTGCCATGCGCCTCTTGTCTCACGGCACGCGCTCACAACCCTCAGCGCGCGCACCCTATGATGGTGGGGCATATAGTGCCGGTCCTCTACAAAGAGCTTGTAGATCATCAAAGTCCTTCATTCGGGTAGTAGCTTTTATTTAGGTTTTGTCTTTACAAGCGAAAGCTCGACGACAATCTCATAGTTTGTTGTTGTTTTTTTTTTGTTTCTTTTTTGTTTTGAAGAGTTTTATAAATCGCGTTATTGATTTTAAAGTGTTCACATGGCAGTCGTTCAAAGTCCATATACAATGACTTTAGGACAACAAACAAAACTTTATAACGTTATCCAACAATCACCACAACATCAAGTGATTATTACTGGAGGCGGTGGTGTTCAACAAAAATCAACGACAACAACAACAACAACGACAGCATTATCAGGGAAACGTCCATTAGCACCAGCACCAGAACGTAGTTCAGTCTTAGTTGGTGGTAATGATTTACGTTGTAAACGTAAAATTCAATTTGTTCCATATGGTGGGCCACAACAACAACCAGCATCAGTAGCAAGACGAAATGCAAGAGAACGAAATCGTGTAAAACAAGTCAATAATGGATTTGCTACACTACGTCAACATATACCACCAAGTGTTGCACAAGCTTTTGCACCACAAGGACCTAGTGCTGGTCGGGGAGCATCAAAAAAATTAAGTAAAGTCGAAACATTACGTCTAGCTGTTGAATATATAAGAAGTTTACAACAAATGATTGACGATCATGAAAATGATATATCATCAACAACATCAAATGATAATTTACAAGAGAATTCAAGATATTATAATAATAATAGTCCAGAACAATATACATCATATCCAATATTATTACCAACACCAACATGTTCAGAAGCTTCTGTATCACCAACACCATCACATAGTTCAGATGGATCATTTTCAGCAACATCATCATCAACATATTCAAATACAATATATCATCATCATCATCATCATCATCAAGAGAATTATGAAAATTACGATCCAAAAAGTCCGGAAGATGAGGAATTATTGGATGCGATATTTTCATGGCAACAAAACGACTAACCTTAAAGGTCAGTTTATTATTAATTAAAATTTGTTTTTTGTCTCTCCTTTTAAAAATACTAATTAGACCAATTTAAACGAATTTGTCGGATGCGCGCCCCGACATTATTTGTATTCAGGATGATTCAACCGATTAAGCGGTCAGCGCTTTTTCTTTCACACTATTAGTTTTTTTTCTTCTGTCATTCCTAATCATATTCCTTATTAGAGAAAAAAAAATATCGTAATATAAAATTTAAATTCATACCGCCTGAATTGATCACTTTTGATTTCTAACGATCCAAACCAATTAATTTGGCGTCTTTGCAAAAAAAGAACAAGGCTGTTAAGCATAATTTTGATTTATTATCAATAAATTTGAATATTTTAAAATTACGGTGGGAATACCGCTTGATCTATCCTTGAAATTCCCATGTTTATAATCAAAATTTCTTAAAATTGACGACAAATTCGTATACTTCCGGAGAACTTTGCACAATCTAATCCTAGATACAACACATAGAAATGATAATAAACGACTTAAGAGAAACCTGCTTTACCTGCATCCACATCTATGTATACATATATAAAGATCCCTTCGTCCTTTCCTTCTATATATATATATATATATTTTTTTTTCTTCCTATAAACTAAACGACCCAATCTGTGCATGTATTTGTGTGTGTGTATAAGTATATGTATATGTGAAAAGAGTCTGCAAGAGTGTTCGGTGGGTCGAGGGGGTGCAAAATACACAACTATATATGTATACAAAAATCTAGGGAAGTAGAGGGATGAAAAATCCCATTCACTTCACATATAATACCGTCTGCGAAATTGTATAAAGAAAAATAGAGAACCTGATGTATTATTTCTTCTTTGTTGTAGAATTTTGTGGTGTTTTATGTTACTGACGGTTAACTTGTTTTTTTTTTTGTTCTGTTACAGATTTCAGAATAAGGAAGATGTATTTTTTTTTTCTCGAAAATCCAGTGCCTTCAAAACGAGTGATAATAAAACTCAATGAAATCTCAATATTTTTACTATGAAATGTTTTTTTCTATATATTTTTTACAAAAATAGTTTATATTGTTATTCTAGTCATTGTTCTTGTTGTAAATATTTGTAAATAATTGTTAGTTGTTTAAGTTAAATCGCTATGTTTACTTCTAAGTAATTGAAAACTATCTTACAAAGACATTCCAATTATTATTATTATTACTATTTTTTTTTTGTATTATTAAAGAGGAAAACGTTCCGAGAACGTGTATACTGAAACGAATTTCTCTCATATACTTTTATTAGATTAAGTTTTTCTATCATTTTTCTTAATAGATAAATAATGTTAAGTTCCAAGTTCCATGACTTAAGTTAAGTTTTACTGAGTATTTTTGATACTTTTGTACTGATTGTCGATTGAAATAAATTAAAAAATTTTTTTGATTAAAAAAAACCCGTGTATTATTTATTCTGATATTTAGATCTTGATGATTGTCGGAAAACAAATGCACCTAATAATAAAATAGGTGGCAAGGTGTTGGGTTTGTGGCGCGTGCTATGAAGGATACACCTGCTCCTAAGAAAAACACATGTTGATATGCTAATAAGATTGGTTGTACCTATATAGAAAAAATGTCGCACTGATGACTGTGTCTGTGTGTATTTGTGTAGGCATCAAAAACCTCCTAAAGGCGATTCTCAATTACAATTATTTTATAATAACTACTGGTATTTGAGAGCGTGATGTTTGTTGATTAATCTATTTGGAATATTTTTCGGGAATTTCGATTGTATTTTATAAGACAAATTCCATCGTTATTACGCAACTGTTTAAGGGTGGCAAAATTGATTATCCTGTTGGTATATGAATAATGTGATCTTTGGATTTTAATAGGCGCCAAGTGTGGTCACACCGGCCCTGCGATTTCAACAAATACCAATCATATGAATAAAAAACCAATTTAGGCTTATTTATTATTTTAAAATGTTATCTAATCATTAAAAATTCAAGAATATTCGTCTAATAAATTAATGAATTATATCAAGCAAACAAAGTAGTTTTTAATTAATTAGTCTTGATAACATAGAGCTATTGGTGGTAGATGAGGCTTCTTCATTTATAAAAAATAATTAATTTTTCTTAATTTTAATGAATAGAACAGGTTTCGGTACGAATCTGTTTTTTGGTTCTTCAAAAATAAAATTGTGTAACATTTATGTGAAAAATAAAAATATTGTAAAAAATCTAGTAGAAATGTAAACATAAAACGGAAATGGGAGGAGACTGCCATATTCCTCGTTTTCCTTCACCATTATGGATATAGAAAGAATGAAATTATCGCCCTATAGTCGTCTGGTCGTTGGTCTTTGCTTTTTGTTTGATTACATACATACATACGGATATGTATGTATAGAAGACATACACATTCATATAACAGATGCATTAACATATATCGAGAGTAATGTGAAACCGGTATCGCGTGCAAGTAATCAAAACTGAATCAAAACGTCCTCTACTTGGCCACACTATACAAAAGCTTTACTATACATTGATATAATCACCATTCATAACAATCTTATAGCGACAATGCAAAAAAATCGTAATAATAATAATAATAATAGTGAGTGACAGGAAACCAATAGAGAAAAGACCTACCGGATATTATACGAAAATTTGAACTAAATTCCACAATTTCAACTTTTTATTTTGTGTTCGATTTTGATCGCCGTCATAATTACAAAGAACTGAAATTATCGATAGCGTTAAAATGTGCACGCGATCAATCGATTTGCATGCACTCGTGCAATATTAAATTGCTACTTTATTTTAAAATTATTCACAAGAAAGAATGCTACCTTTATACGATTATAGCTACACATACCTACCTATTTATAGTTATTGGTTTGTTTATTAATAATTATTTTTCTCTCTCTCTCTCTCTCTTTTATACATTCATACATATACAGGGTTAGTCATTTCAAGCTACAGTTTCCATATCTTTTGGAGAAACGCAACAAAAACACAAGGATAGAGAGTACTCTATCTAAAAATGACTTGATTGTAAAATGGGGCTTATCGATCTAAAATGAAAAGAACGGTCAATGTCTCTCAGAACCTATTCATAAATGAGCGAAGAACCACCACAGCTGATCCTCCGGAAAGTGTCGATCATGACAATAATTTTTTCGTTTTCGAAAATCGACATTTTCATTGACAAAAAAATCGAATACTTTTCGATGTTTCGTTTATCTTAATAAAATTCATTGTAAAATCTGTTGACATATCATCAATTCCTTGGAAATACGTATTTTTCATCAGTTATCATTTTTTTTAAGTGTGTGAGCGATGTTTCCATTAAACAATTGCCAATTGTTTATGAATAGAATAAAATGATGATTTTTGAAAACATTCCGGAGTTTCAGTTGTAGTGGTTCTTTGCTCATTTTTCTATAGGTTCTGAGAGATATTCAGCTTTTATCGATAAGGCCCATTTAGCTATTAAGTCATTTTTAGACAAAGTACCCTCTATTTTTGTGTTTTTGTATCGTTACTCAAAAAAAAATGGAAACTGTGGCTTCAATTGACTAACCCTGTATACCTAGTTTATGTAAGAAGTTTAAAATACATAAAACGGTGGTGGCGTTTTGAACCGTGAAATTTCTATAATGCTTAGGGATGCGGAAAAGAAACCACTAAAAGAAAAATGGACCACCAGAGACCTGTCTCTAACAATAAATACTATAAGTATAAGAGATTGTGATTTAGTTCAGGTTTGAAATTTTCGTTGTATTAGGTATGCCCTTCGATACAGTCGGTTGCACTTTTAAGATTCTCAATATTGATAAATTATGTTTGTTATTTATTTATTTATTTAAATAAATGTTGCATTTATACGACAAATATCTTTAAATCATCTTTCACATTTAATCCAACTTATTATTCATCACGTTAATAAAATAAACGAATTACAAGCATCATACGTTTTAAATAAAAAAAATTGTTACCAATCAATTATCTGGATATAATTTATTGTAAACTGTTAAACTAAAACGATAAAGACATATTTTAACAATCACACCATCATTCGTTGATGGACATCGTAGTATTAAGACAACATAAACCAGTGGCGTAACGTACAGAAAGTTTGACAGTGCAGTCACAGAGTTGTGGTACTTTTTAAGTTTGTACAAACTTATAACAACTTAATTCTGCAATTAACAAGTGGATAACAAATCAAAAGATAAACGTCAAAAGTCAAAGGTGAGAGATAAGACACAATATGTGTAAGCTTGTGACCTTTAGATCTCCCTAATGCTTAAGCCATGCATCAGAAGTGTTAAATCAAAACCAGGCCAGACCAAATGGCATTAAATGAAGTCAATAGTTTAAGTAATCTGAAAAGGTGCCACCCTACCGAACGTATAAGGAATACGCTTAAACACCGAAAAATCGCTGACGAACAAGTGGCCAGTTAATTTATCAGGGTGGAGCGAAATTCGATCGACACCTTTTGAATCAATTATAATTCAGTTTTTGTTGAAGAATGAATAAATTGAAAATGATGTTTTTCACGATTCGATTTTGGCGCCCCTTCCCACCCAGTGTCTAGAGCGCTCTACCCCAGGGCCGGTCCTGTTTCTCTGCACCTAAAACGGAACCGTACACTACTTTTTGAACATACGCCTGACTGCGAAAGATTCTGCCGTACGCATGTTACAGAAATGTGACATGTTTTTCTTCGTGTAGAAATTAAGAAGAAAACATAGGTATATTCTATTGAAACTAATCAACATAAATAATATTAAATGGCGCTGTTAATCAGCTACAGCTAGTACCCCGTTAATTCTTTATAGAAATCTTTTTGAGATGGATGTTTCGGGGAGATTAAAAAAAGTGGTTTATCTAAAATTTTATATTATTGCCAGGTGCGGACTTTCCCAATAGCCCTGCACAGATCCAAAATTCACCGAGCCTTATTGTTATGTTTGATGGAGTAAAAGAAAACTTGAGACAACACTAAAAGGAAAACGTTGGGAATTGGCTCGGTCGTGTTGGACCGAGGCCAAATGGGCGCGTGTAAACGGCCTGGTTATAAATGAATCCGTCGTAAATGGGCAACTTAACAACAATGAGGCCGATAAAGGATTTTCCAGTCCGCCCCTGGTTATTGTCGTCAAATTAAGCAGTAAATACAAGTCAGATTTGTTTGTACTTGACGATTTTTGATTTAAAATCCAATATTGATGAAAAATTGTTAAACAGAAAAAAATGACTTACCCACTTTGCTTCAGGCTCCATACGTATAATTAGTAAAAGTGAAATTAAAAACATGAGAAAAATCCAAGAGAGGAATAAATTTTACTTTACCTTGATAGAGATGCATTAAACATGTTTTCCCTTAATGCACATTTCACTTCAATTACCGAAAATTTAACAGAAAGAAAGCACATAACTTCGAAACTCATAAGGATTTGTTAATTTTCTGTTTTTCCTCTTTTAATAAAATATCAAGTCAACTGGTTTTCGTCATTCGTGACATCATTTGTTTGAACGCCATCTATTATTAAACAATAAAGTTAACATGCGTTGGAGGGTGCAAGCCAAAAGGGTCTTACACGACATTAAAAAATTATGTTTTATAACAAGGTTAACATTTTTTTGGTAGCCGAATTTCATACGTATGGTCTAATTCTAAAATTTCCTCGATATTCAACGGTCGTTAATATAATTCTCAGTGTTCAGTGTTGATGGAATAGTGAAAGAAATGATGGATTAATTACTCATAAATAATTGATTCTACAGTCTATTTTGGTGAGTGAAATATTCGTTAATTAAGTTAGGTTACGTTTTCGTGTTTTCTTCATTATTTTTTTGGTTTAACTTATTTTATTGAGAGAAACATCTATAAACAGATAACCCTCCTATAACACTGTAAATAGGTTTTTAGAAAATGCAGTGTACTGTGAAACCGTGTTATATGCGACTAGGAGCCAAAACAAAACAAGGGGCTACGTTCGGAAAATTTTAATGATTCAGAATATAAATCATATTTTCCGAATAAATAATTTCGTACGCATTGCTCAGTACAATAATACACAACGTTGGTTTTTAAAATGCGAACACTAGAAAAAATATTAGCACCATGCCAGGTATACACATGCGTGTATGATTCTTCGTGTTCGTTGCCGATTGTTCGAGAGCGAATTTTCCTTTTAAGTCGATGGCAAATATTCACGCCAACATTCATTCGTCGAGTTAACGCAAATATTCCAGTAGGCGAACATATTCATGCTTGTACTCAAGTACCGAATGTTTGTCCTATGAGCACGAACTATGTGTACACATATTTGGTATTCGCAGATTTCACAGGCACGACTAGCGGGGGGTACAGTCGGTACAAAAGTCATTGTAATTATAATAAAACGTCATTTGTATAGGGGCTCAAGCAAGAGTTTTACCTTTGGCGGCCGTGGGTATTCGTGCACGAACACCGCACATTCATAGACAAACACCTAAATGTGGACCTGGCTATATGTTTTTCGCATAATTTCGAATGATATAAACGTAAAATAAACGGTCGGTCGTCTTAAAAATTCTGCTCCCCTTTAGAGCGTTCTCTAAACATCGCACCTTTCATCTTTGTCATGATCATGGTGAAACACCTGCGGGCAAATTTATTAGACAAAGATCGAAATACATCCATATTATGCGTATTTTTTCCAATATTCGCATTAGAAAAACCAACACTGTATATATTTACAACTGTTATATCTTAACTGATAAATAATGAATAAATGGGAGTACGATTTTCAAAAGTTAATTACTGAACAAAGTTTTGTTTCATTTTCAAATTCACTCCTGTAGTAACTTACCAAGCCGCTTAATTTTCAAATACTGTGCAATTATGAAAGAAATTTCTTGGTAGATAATTCCAACAATTGAGCCCTTTATCAATGTCAATCCTGTTGGTGGCCGCCACTTTAAATACATGCATACCTTGCCTCTGGATCAATATTAAAGATTGGTTTGAGAATTATGCCGTAAGTAACATTTATTTTTTTTTGATGACTCATCATAACTACCAATAACATAATTGTCACTCGTTGAAAAATTACGATATTTATAAAAGATGTAAATGTGCCGCTCTAATGGCATGGATCTAATTACTGTTGGCGGCATTTTTTTGTTGTTGTTGTAAAGGAACAAAAAGACCCCGTTGGTTATAATATTTACGGTGCCAAATTTGACTTAAATCTTAATTACATTCTATTTTGAATTTTTGTTCTATTATAAACTGGTGGATTTTTTTCCTAAACAAGTGGGGGTCCATCATCTTGAGAAACCGGCTAGACTATTAATGAAAATATGATATACAAATTAAAATAACCGACTTCTGTTGAGTGTTAATGAATCCAACATATTAATGATCATATGAAGATATTGTTAGTGACATTGCGATTATAAGCGGCAAATGTTTGGAGATACATCCAACATTAATTAGTTCTAAATCTGAAAAGGTTTATCGGAGCTTCTGTAACAATTTTCTAAGATAAAATGCTACCGACAATGCAACTTTACTTTTCATTCAACTTGTTTATCTACGATTGTTTTTATGTAGTTTGTTTATCTCTGCTGAAAATTGGAATGCCTTCTAGGTGGTCGAAGTGTCTTGTCCGGTGTCAAAAATTTCCAATTTACCTAACTTTGTCAATGATGCGTGGATAGTTTAACGATTTGTTCAATCAAAAATCGATGTTGCAGAAAAATTAGTTTTGTTGTATTTTCATTTAACATCGGAATGGATGATTTTAAAAGTAATTGGATCGTTTTGTTTGAAAACACACAAATTGATAACAATATAAATTAGGAACAATTAAGTCAATATTTTTCGTTTTTGTAGTTTTCAAGCCGACTGATTGAAGAAGTTTTAAAAGAATGTGGAGAATTCGTAAATTAGAAACACCAAATCTAGTGCTACTCTATTTTATCTAAAAACAAGTCGATTCTTTTTAAATTAGACCAAATTAGACCGAATTGTCAATAAATGAAAGTTGTGTTGCATTTTTCTCTATTTTGTTAAAAGAAACAAACGACTAGACTAGACGCATCGTCAACAAGATCTTTAAAACCCTTATTAGTGTCTTGAGTTAATTGTTTTGTTATGATCAATCAAGCCGACATTTTTATATCGTATAACGTATAAAATTGCAACAATATTAAAATTTATTTATTTTGTATTGTAGTTTATCGTTTTGTGAAATCGCACGCGTCAAAT
This sequence comes from Lydus trimaculatus, assembly GCA_037414755.1. Lineage (NCBI taxonomy): Eukaryota > Metazoa > Arthropoda > Insecta > Coleoptera > Meloidae > Lydus > Lydus trimaculatus. The sequence goes on along the minus strand of JAZBGY010000230.1, from coordinate 7,825 downwards.
TCTTTAGTTTTCTATTCTCTTTCATCTTCTCTTTTTACGAAACGTCAGAAAACAAAACAACCATCTATCTAGAAACATTTTTATGCAAAATTCGACTTCATAAATCAATGATGCTAACCGACACCCGTTTTTTTTACAAACAAATTTATTACCTTTATATTTTAATATCATTCTAGCCGTATCTCGGATGATTTTTAAAAAATGTTACAACATCTATAATATGAATATTTATTTTATGTTTTTTTTTTCTCGAGAAAAAACGAAGGAAATTTTGTGTTTGTTTTAAACAATAAAATGAGATGATAAAAGATTATTTTATTCAACAGTTTGTTTTAGTTAATCGAAACACAGTTGGAGGTGTGAAAAGTTCACAGTTTCTTCAACCTTGATTGAAACAAATTTCTTTGATAATAATTTAAAACAAAAAAAAACAAAAAAAAAGAAAGATTAAAGGTCTCGTGTCGACTATAATCGCTCCAATTATTACCACCAATTTGAACTAAAGGTGGCTACAACACAAACACCTAATAATGATATATATTTCAATTAAAATGTATCTCGTAATCGACATGTAATAGGATGATAGGTAATATTGTAGCGGCATATCAAAAGGTAACAAAACGTGCTCCCTAAAGCTATACTGTTTTATTGTTGGTGTATCATCCAGTATAATGAACTGAATTGTAGTATATTGATTGGCTTCATCACTATGACAATAATCAATCGTTGATATTTCCAAACACACCAACACTATTCTATAGAATCGACCATGATCATCATTATCATCCCTTGAAATTTATTCAGATAAATCTAATACTGAAGACAACCCTTCTCAAAATGATATAAAGCTTATAATGTTCAAACTAGGCAACAGACGGGAAACAATGACAACTTGAGAATAGGAAAAAAAAGTGTTATAAATTCCAACCAGAAGCGAGCGATGAAAGCTGAATTAGAAACGAAGGATTTATGATTCAAAGTAGGATTTGAGACTTTTTTCCCACTAACGATAAGCTTTTACCACAGACAGTCGAAATAGGATGTTCTACTGTTATAGAAATCGGTAATATTTGAAAATCACATAAAACAATAGTTATAGGTTCTGGTCCTAGTAATAAAATTATAGCTTGAGGACATAAAAAAAGATAAAAATACAAAAAAAAAAATATATGCGTATAAAGGGAACCAATTTTTACCGATTATAGCGATTAAAAAGTTACAAACGTAAATCTTTGTATATAATTTATGATGATCATAATACAAATATAGAAATTCTACACAATAAAATGGATTGTTTTTTCTAATTATAATAAAAATTTCATGTTAACTACTGTTTCTCACTGATTGTAAGATTAGGTCGTTGAAATTTTATAGACTTGACTTTTACGAAACTTGAATGAACTAATAACCATGAAGTAAGCAGTTAAATTCATCTTTCTATGATACGATAACTATTCGAGATATCAGCCAATATTTTGGGACAAAACCTAAAATTGTCGTTGTATAGTAATTCGATTTCAAAGCCATCGAGTTCCTTTGAAACTGGAAGCCAAGGTAATGCTCTGGATAGTCCGTTCTCACTCTGCAATAAATAATGGAAACATTAGTAGAGCTTGAGGTGCCTCAATTGCGCCTGGACGTTACATTTTAGAAGAAAAAATTGGTTTTGTGAAAGAGTTTTAAAAAGAACAGGCGTTGCGTTTACCGACTGTGAGGCAAAAAGGAGAATCGGGAGAGATTTTAGGATCACCTTTGGAGCTCGAAGCCACGATGATACCTCAACTATCGGTTCTCAACAAACAATGGAAACATTAGAAGAGCTTGTGGTACCTCAATTGAGCCTGGACGTTACATTTTACAAGAAAAGTTGGATTTGAGAAACATTTCTAAGAATAGGCGTTGCGTGTACTGACTGAGGCAAAAAAGAGAATCGGGAGGGTTTTTTTGGAGATGCAGCAGACAGAGAAGATTTTAGGGTCAGCTTTGGAACTCGAAGCCAAGATTATACTCTAAACTGTTGGTTCTCATTGCAACAAACAATGGAAACATTAAAAGAGCTTGAGGTGCTCTAATGGAGACTGGACGTTACGTTTTAGAAGAAAAGTTGGATTTGGTAAAAGTTTCTAAGAACAGGAGTTGCGTTTGCCGACTTTGAGGCAAAAAGGGAAATCGGGAGAGTATTTTGGAGATATACAACAGACAGAGAAGATTTTACGATCACCTTTGGAGCTCGAAGCCAAGATGATGCTCTTAAATGTCGGTTCTTATTGCAATAAACAATGGAAAAATTAGCAGAGCTTGAGGTACCTCAATTGAGAATGGACGTTACATTTTATAAGACAAATTAGGTTTGTAAACAATTTCTAAAGAAAAAGCGTTGCATTAACCGACTCTGGAGCAAAAAGGAGACTCCGGGGAGTTTTTTTAGAGATATAGCAGACAGATCAGATTTCAGGATCACCTTAAGATCAACCCAACGCAGTAGTGCAATTGAAAGAGAAAAGACGGTAGATTGCTTGTATTGCTTCATGAGTCTACAAATCTTTCTAGGAAGTACATTTGAATTTCCAAAATCCGTGTCTATAGAGGTCCAGTTGCTGTCACTATTGTTCATTAACTTCAAGGGTTGAAACTAGAAATACTGAAAAACTAATAACGGTGCAATCTCCTGGTGTTTTCTAAGTGGCGCATTTCTACCTCACCTGGATGTAGATTAAATATATTTGCCCACCTTTGATTTTCCGTACCCTAGTTTCAGATATAAATAAATTGGTTCACAGTAGGCGGCAGACATGTTGTGGTAAAATATGTATTGTTCATCTATCTATAAATGTTCAATGTTTAGATGTGAAGATAGTTTCTAGTCTTATTGTTAATAAACAATTAACAGGAGGGTGGTGGTGGTGGTGATGGTGAGAAATTTCAAATGACACCATTTGAGTTTGACATCTACATTGGATACCTACAAAGTGGGTGGTATTTTTCAGTAGTCACGAGCCAAATAAGCTATCATCTTTATCTATTTTGAAAAAGTTTTATTTTTCGAATTTTTCTATTCTATCATGGAATCTTCTTCGATTGATGGTGGTCTGAATCTTTTGGAAATTTTGAAGAAGAAGAAAAAAAACTGTTGTTTACCTCTGTCATTATTACACTATTTGTATACATTTGATCTATTGTGTTTTCTCACTAAATAGTTTGACCCTAAAAATTACCTGATCTAAGGTTGGTTTTTACTTAATATTTTCTCAATGTAAAGCTCAATAGTTTCTTGATAGATATTTTATATTGTAATCTATTGAAAATTGTGGAAGCATTCAAACCACAAAATCTTTGAAATGTATTGTATCGGTGTTTTTTTCTCTCATCCTCTCTCGTTACTTTCAAAGTCACACTGAATAGTGTGGCAAATAATTTCTATTCTTCTGTCCATCTATATAAAAAGGGCGTGACAATTCCATCTTTCAGTTTTTGGTATATATAAAAAAAAACTGTTTGTTTAAATGTAGGTAAGTGATTAATCCTGTGTTTGTCTCCACACTTTGTTATCGTGATAGAAAGATATGTAATATCGGAATATATCTAGTCGGCTCCATATACAGTCAACAAAGACCTTTCAAACACTTAAGATAAACAGTTTCATTTAAACTAGCGATCTGTGAAATATATTCGGCGTCCAATATTTTAGGTACAGCAACTATAAAAGTTATTAACGATATAGAAAAAGAATGACCTAAAGCAATATTTGATAATAATCACAGGCGCCGACTTTATAAAACTAAAACCATATCAATCATTATCAAAGATTAAACAGAGCTACAGGGTGAATTTTTGGTAAGAAACCATTTCGTTTTCATCAACAACAAACGCACATTTAGGTGACCAAGATGATGATGATCGAATAGAAGCTGCTGTTGCATATTTCAATCATTGTTATTCAAGTGAAAACGAACTAAACGTGATCAGGAAATACCAACTGTATAATTAAGACGCGTGTCTTTATTTTGATACACACACACACACACATATATAAACATAAAAATTGAGACGTTTCAAATAAAATTTAACGAAAAAATGAATCGTTTTAAATTCAAAGAATTATATAACGACACTAGTAAAAGTCAGTAATAAATTTAACATAAAAACTGACCACTAATTCTATCCCACAGAGAGAGTGGTTTTAAGTAATACAAAACTCTCCACCTTCTGGGTTTTAGTAAAACTACCCCACATTTATACAAAAAAAAAAAAAAAATAGAAAATAGTCCCAAATAAAAATGGATTTTCTTTCACTATTGTTAGTTAGTTTCTTGTTATTGTTGCTACAAATAAAATGTATTTTAATCGAAGATGAAAATCGAGCCTGACAACGTTTTGTGAAAATCGTTTTCGAAAAAGTAATTTGTTTAAATAAACTATTTATTAATAAAAAATTATTATAAATTTATGCAAAATTAAGAAGGCTGTCTAGATTGTTTTTAACCGAACCGGTTCGTTTTAAGCTAATTAATAAATCGAAGAAACATAGTTATTTGTTATAGAATTATTTATTTGATGAATGATAATAAATTAAAGAATATTGTTGAAGAGAGAATCCAAAACGGTTGGATTTTAAACAAACATTTTTTTTTCGCTTGTGCTTCAAACTGATTAGAAGCACACCACAATAACCTTTTCAAATCGACCATTATCGCTAAAACTATTTATTAACCGCTGAATATTTTTTGATAAATACTGAGAAACTTCTATCTTGATCTCTATGTTTATTAACATAAATTTGCACCATCGTTATCTTCATTGTCATGTCTAGAGACTAGTTTGGCAACTTTATTGAATTTGCCAAATATATTGGCCCTTTTAATTAAAATTGTCAAAAACAAGTGTAGATGCATGATCATTAACACTTTTATGATGTTGTATCTTACTTTTGGAATCACTAGAGAGAAAACTATCTAATACAGTTGCAACAAGTGCGATAGAAACAGTATAACCAATCAAATAGGTTAGAGTGAGTAGACGAACAGCGTACAGTTATATTAATTGTCTGATTCTAGTACACTGAAATCGTTAATCTGTTTCTTTTGGACATTACTGTATTGTGAACCATGTATCTTAATGCAGCAATCTGTTATGAATTTAAATTGATACTTTATTTCAAATACGTGTGTGATTTATTAGTATCCCTTAGAAACTCATTAATAGAAACCAACCAACAACCCTTCAAAGAATCGTTAAATGACTCGTCAATATTTCGCAATAGCCCCTCAATCAAATAAATCAAAAACTAAATGATGTTCGACCCTTTTTTGGCAAATGAGAAATTAAAAAAACAAAAAAAAACAATAGCTAATCATGTATCGTGCCGTTGTTCATTCTTCTTTCCTAAATTAAGACATCTGAATATTTATAATCGGCTTAATTCACACACACACCAAATATCATCTTGTTTCAGCTGAAATTTATTGACTTTTATTTAAGAGAAAGAAAAAAAAACGAGAGGTATATATATCTAAATAAGAATTTAGTTAGAAATCAAGGAAGAAAGATGTGTCACTTTTAAAACTTTATCAAGATTTGATTCTATTATAAAATGATTGGTATGGATTAATCTTAATCGTATATATATGTATATACGTATACCTATATACATATATATAGTTATTCAGTTATTAAATATTTGATAACAAGATGGTAATGTATTATGATTGAAATTTATGAGGATAAGCTTTGGTATTTTTGTACAATAACAAGATTAACAAATTTATGTTGATAGAATCGAATTTTTTTCTTTTGTAATAATCCTGAACAATTGCAGACGTATTTTTCAGCGCCTAACAACAAAAGACCTTTATACAAAAAAAAAATATCTTTGATTTGCCGTTACATCTCTGATGAAGAAATTCAAAGATTTTTTACCAACATTTATGAAATTCTACAAGTGTTATTGTTAGTTTAGGCGTAAAATTAATGAAATTTAATAAAATTCTACAGATTTTGCTGTTAGTCAAGCAACATCACATAGCAAGATCCTCTATTAGAAAAATCGTTGTGCTGAACATGATTGAAATGCTTGTTGAAAAGTTGGTTTGGGACTTGGTGGGTGATATTTCATTTGTCTTTCAATGTCGTCTACAAGAGCTCTTCCACTGTAAAAAAATACTCGAAGACTGCTCTTTAAGCTCTCAACTCACAGCTCATATTGTCATTCTAAATCTCCATTTAAGGTCGGCTTTGTCCTAAATCGTGTGCTTCAAACATAAAAAATGGCGAAATTTCCAAAAAAATTTTTATTTAACAAATAACGTGTCTTCAGAATACTTCAGCAGCACATCCTGTACGTCTAGAAAGAGAGACGAAACAGTTTAACGTATTTTCGCCTAGAGGCATTAGCCACACTCGCTGCTACGGCCCTGCTTTCATAAAAAAAAAATTATATAAATTAAATTAATCGAATCGAAGATACATTTGTCAATAATAGCTACGCAATAATTTCAAACATGAATTAATTTCAGTTGATATGGACTTATCAAGGACAAACTGCCAATTAAATTTGTCGTTAATATTTGATGATAATTAATTTCGACTATGTTACGTGACAATGATTAGCGCGCTACTCTTGTCCGTTGTTGTTTTTTTTTGTTGATGTTGTATTACTGTTGTTGATGTTTTTGTTGATCTTCAATTTTTTTTGTCTTATAACCATTTGGAATATAAATTGATGTGAAAGAAATCAGGATGATCTAGATTGGTCAATAATCGGCCATCGTTTTCTTCTACGCTTATTTCCTGGAATAATCACATTTGTTGATGTAACAGCGCATCAATTAGAACAATAGATTAATGTAGAATTATAGATTTGACATACAGTATACGGCAACAAAACAGGTACAAGGAGAGAGGTCGACACTACCCACTCTCAAAACTTCCATATGAGTTACAATGAGTTGAAATGAAACTGGAGGATATCGGTTGTTGACGCCCTCTATCCCTAGTTGGGTTTTAATATAATATATATAATATAATATAATATAATAATCCCTCTTTGATAATAAGGGATTCATACCATGGACTTATAATACATGGACTCCGAATCCCTATGCTAAAGAACGCTGGAGTTTCGTACAGATCAAGTTTTAAGGACAGAAGATAACTCCGGGGCAAGTTGTCTTTTTCCAAATTTCAGCGCATGCGCATACACATTATGTACAATCTACCGAATTTTACCGATTGACTCTACCGATTTCATTCCGAAGGCACCTATAGCAACACTAACTCATTAACTCATAATCAGTGAGAAAGAATAAGACTGCCCCGGCACAAGCTATCTGTCTCATGGGGAAAAACAAGCATTACTCTGTTTTATGATTTGCAAATAAGTTGAAGTGAGATGGACAAAAAGCAGGTGGTCTAGATGTCACTTCAATTTATTTGACAGTCTTAAGAAGAGCGTCCGCAGCATTACGAAATTTTTCTTATAATCTAAGGATGAGTGATGGGCGGCGCCAATAACATTGCTTTTTATGAGGCTATGTACCTATTTTGCTGCCGCAAACTGTATATGGAGCCTTAAATACGAGTAAATATGGTGAGATTTGTCTGACTCGGCTTTAATGTTGTAGTAGCGACAACTATAAGACAACAAAATCTCCAAAATCGGGGTAGCTATATTGTTTCACTTATCAGTGACGTAGTTATTACTGTTTTTTTTTTTAATAATTAGTCTGGGATGTTTTCTGGTAAAATTCATGTCTAAAGCAATAAAAATTTATAGTCGGTTATCTAATAATTAACGATTAATAAATTAAAAAAAAAAAAAAGTAATAAC